>PVJX010008397.1:0-65805 GCA_004027295.1 Dolichotis patagonum
TTTTTTTGGTGTTGGGGCTCAAACTCATGACCTCACACTTGCCAGACAGGTGCTTATGCCACTGAGCTAAATCCCCAGCGCAAAATCTATTTTTTTAAAAAAAGCTTGAGTGCAGCTCAGTGTGAAGGCCTGGACTGAAAAACAGTGTTTAAGTGGCTTGCCCATATCATACAGCTAAGAACAAAGCCCAGCTGAAATTTGAACTTCCAGTTCAAGTCCATGCTCTCGATAATTGCACTGCAGTGCCTCTTTCATGAACGGGAACACAACAGAGAGGCGGTGAGTGACAGAGACTGCACAGGCTCAGCCAGTGGGCAGGAGGCCCTGAAATAAAGTGGGGGGGGGGGTCAGGGCAGGTTAGAGAAACACTTTCATAGGAAAGTCTGATCTAGGAGCTATGGATTAATACCACAAAAAAAGTTTTTCAGAATTTTAGAAGTTCCATGTTGCAATTGAAACATATCTTAGTGGAAAATATACAAATTTTGTGCAACTTTACTATAGTCCTAAGTTAAATAGCATGTGAAATATTTCTTTGTCACCACTATACAAATGAATAAACCACTGATTTTGGATAAGTTCAATAATTTTTGTGTTATTTCCTTCCATTTTTGTCCCTTGGGCAAAAGTGATATTGACCTTATAAGTGTAGACTTAGTGACTGCAATGTTTAGGAAATGTTATTGAGTTGCCAGAGATATTTTCAAGTCAGTGTAGATTTGGCTAGGGCATATTCTAGAATGCATTTGACAAATTGCTTTCACTTTTAATAACACAGTGGAAAGAGTGGCAGGAAGATTTCTAGGCAATTCAAATACATTTATAAGCACTTATCTCTCTTTTTGTTGTTGTGCAAGATCCTGTATAATCTTATTTTAAAGAAAAACATGTTTTAGCACTTACCCATAGTGGAATATACTTGTTAGGAAACTGTTTTATTGCAAGCACTGAGATGAACATTTGCCAGTGACCCAAAAGATAAGTCTTCATCATGTGTCATATCCCAGGTTTTATCCCTACATATGAAACTAACTGCATAATTTCATTAGCTATTTAATTTAGTGATAAAATAAGTTAGAGTAGTAATTTGGCTAAGTTAAGCCATTTTTGTTTCTTATCATCTTACTTAACCAAACATGCACATTTGTAGTTGTAGAACAAGTAGCTACATCAGGTCTTACAAAACAGTAAAAGGCAATCAGTTCCATTGAGCCTGATCAGTGTAACTTTGAATGCGCACCACATTTTGTCAGATTGTTTCTCTGTTGTTGTTATATATCAGGCTCTCCAGGAGACAGAATATGCAATCAGTTTACTAGGATGTGCTTTTGTGTACAGTACCTGTGGCAGGCAGGGAAGCAAGAGTGGATAGGAGAGAAGTTGGGCTCGCATGTGGCCAAGGCCTCAGCTAACCCCTGGAGAGAGTGCTGAGGTTAGGAGAGGCCTCCAGCGTTGTACTGAGTTAGGACAACTGGGCCTGGCCTTTACAGCTCCGTGCCATCCCAACCTTGGACACAGGTTGCTTTGGGAAACTGGCTTTCTATAGTCAAGGAACAGTGCTGTCAAAAGTGGATACTGGGGTTAGTCAAGCAACATCCTGCCCAGCAGTTAGGGGAATAAATGCTTCAATCTTAAAAAGAAAATATGGGTGACGCAGAGCAGTGTTCGCTGTAGTAAGTGGGCAGAATACTTCACACTGTTAAGAGAAAAGTGGAAATAATAAAAAGTAGTACATACATTTTATTATTGACATTTAAGTTACACTGTTATCTGGGAACTTATTACACGAATTAAGAGAAATTTTGTTATTTAAACCTTTTGCATAGGAAAGGAAAGAAAATAATATATTTAGTTATATACATACTCAGAGACTATATGTGTCTAAGCACTGTCTTAAAAACTTTATACATATCCTATCATTTAATGTTTGCAACCTCCTTGCAAGGAAGGCCCCATTGTCCTTCCACTGCTAAGTAAACAAAATTGGAGAGGTTAAGGGACTTGTCCAAATCATACGGTTAATGGTCTAGTCATGAATTTAGCCAGATTTGCCCAAATTAACACTGTTTCTTGGTTCTATCCTGTGCTATTCATTCTAAGTCTTGAATTTTAGCCAGAAATTTTCTCCTTCAGTAGTTAACTTTTTGCCTCAGTTTTAACAATGTTTTCTTATCCAACACTTTGACCTGACAGACTGTAGAAATTTGACATTTAAACTATCTCATTTGACCTTTGCCAATATCTCCATTGGATAAAAAAAAGTGTTTTTATATACATGTATTCTAACATGGGAAAAAGAAAAACATGAACACATGCATGTGTTGTAAGTACAGAAAGAAATCACCCTTTAAATGATCATACATTATAATTCTTTAATTTATGGTGAAGATATTCTGAAACCAGTAGAAAGAAATTACTTAAGGGACCACTAGGAAAAATGTAAGTATACATGCTTTAAGTATGTAACTTAAATGAATTTTGAAATGAATTTATACCTCCTTTAAATTTGCTTAACTTCCTAAGGACGACTTATTTCGTTAGAATGCCTGAACTGTGTGCCTGTTTTTCTGGGATTGTTGACTGATCCCCTCAGTTGAATCATGTTACACAGGGTATAACACTTCCATTGCTCTGTGAGAGTCCATTTCCTCTGGTTTTTTTGTGATGGCACAATTCAGGTAGACAAAATTCTCTTGTCCCTTTGTTTATGTTACTAGGGCACTGCTTGTGTCAATTTAAGAGATTTTAAGACATTCGTCAGATTTTCATGTATTTCATCTTCCATAATTAAAAAACAGAATCAAGATAGTCATATTTCAGTAGCATTCCCTTATATAAAAAGTACATGAAAGTAATCTCAGTGAAGTACTTTGTACTTTCTCAAGCATCTATTATTTTATTCATATATTTATGATTTCACTCAAATCTTAATAGAGGATTTAGAGCAGATATTTCTGTATGATTGATGCAGTGCCCCATATATATTGTATAACTACATTATAAGTTATTTGAGACTTTAGTGTTTAAAAAACAGATGCTAATATTTTTGTCTGTTGAAATAAAGGGAATTTAGGTACACACAGATACCAAGATTAATGCATGTGCTGTATACATGTTCATGAACAACCCTAAGTTTAAAAACACAGTCACAGTTTACCTCTATTAATCTTAAGGGCTATAAATTGGATTATCACAATTAGTGCTGTAAAGACAAGAATTTATTGTTATCGTTCTTGGTGTGAAAATGGCTACAGAACGACAGTAATACCACTGCATGTTTTTACATGCAGAATGCTAACACAGATAGTTTATACGACTTTCTTTTTTTTTTTCTTTTTTTCCTTTGGTATCAAGGATTGAACTCAGAACCTCATGCTTGCCAGGCAGGCGCTTAATAAGCCACTGAGCTAAATCCCCGGCCCTATAACACAGATAGTTTATAAAGATTGACATATGAAAACCAAATTAAGGCTTTCTTTGCGTTCTGTTTGACTACCTCAAATCAGAGTCAAGTACTAATATAATATGTTGATAATTAATATATAATGTACAATAATGGAACGATTTCGGATTTCATTGTTTTCAGTGTCCATGGTACTGCATTTGAAGGAAGTTTCGCCAGTCATTTCAGTTACTTGGCCCAAGTCTTGAAGGGAGTGCCCGTGTCCTGAATGTCAGTAGGGTTAAACCTAACTTTATGGCAGGAGTCACACATACTTCTACTTCAAGGTCAAGGACCCCACAGTCACCTGCATGCAGAAGCTGGGAAGGTACTTGGGCACCAGGAGAGGGAGTTGGGTACTACTCAGTGGGAGTGGTGGGGACTGGCCAAGTAAATGAGGCAGAGGTCTTGGGGTGCCTGGGCTTGCAATCACTTGGAAGCGCAGTGCAAGTTTCTTTGCATCTTCTGATTTTCAAAAGAAGACAAAAGTATAGATATTTTGGTGAGATTTCCTGTATTTTAGAACACTTGAGCAGGCCAAATAACCCCGTGTGTGCTGTATGTGGCCTAAAGGCCCCCAGTGCTCACATTCCATCTGAGTCAGTGAGAGATGGGAGTCCTGCATCACTGTCCACTTAACATGTATGGGATGCTGATGTGTTTTGCATGGGAAATTATCTTCACAGAATCTCCAAAATATTATCAAATCCAACTTTGGATAGCTTTCTGTTTTCTTCAAGTGTGAAAAATATCATGACTCTTCCAGTTTTCTAGTTTAAGCATGTATCTATGCTATTTAGCCAAAAACAGAGGGAGCTGTTGGAATCTTATTTCATTTGGCATATTGGTTTTTCTTATTGATGGGCCCAAACTGGATACCAAATTTCCTCTTTCCCATTTGTATCTCAGGATGAGATTTCCTGTCTTGATTCAAACATTTGTGATCAGTTTTGCTCTGATCATCTGTCTGTCTGATGTCCTTGATGTATTTTTATAACATTTTAAACAGAAAGTGTAAGTTCTGCTGTGAAGGCTCTCTAGTGATTTCTCAAGTTGTTTTCACATTCAGCTGATGCCGCCTTCTAGAACAGAAGTCTGGGAACTACCAATGAACTTTAGGCCACTGCAAACAGGTTTTCCTCCTTTCCAAGTCTGTCTTTAGGGGCAGAGCGGGAAAATGAATAATGAAAACTAGATGAGCATAGCCGAGAAGGGGATTAATTTTATTAATTTCAGGCTCAACTCAACTTGAAGACAATACAATAATCTATAAAAAATGGAACACTAACAAGAAGCCAAACTACTACTACTTTGTCCTTAAGAGCTCAATGTGTTATAGTAATCAGGAGCTCATAAATTGCTCTTACAAGCAGTTTAGAAAAAGACACCATATGAAACATACTTTGAACTGGAAACTGTAAAGAGATTCTTTTTCCTGGTTACTTATGAGGTATTTTTTCCATGTGGTGCATTTCATTTTTGGTTGTTCTGTGGAAAACGTAGGGATGTTGCTGTGCTTCTTGAGGTTGTGATAGATGAGGAGGGGTCAGAATGCAGTGGAGTTATATTAAAGGAGCCAAATGCGAGTAACACTGTTACACTGTCCCCTCATTTTGTATATGAATACAGAAAATAATCACATGCGTCTCTTCATTTATACCGAGTTACCTGGTCATAATTACTGAGTCGTAGCTCGGAATGAGAATAAGTAGAGAAGAGCACTAAAACAATCCGTTTCTTCCAACCCCAGCCTTTTTCTTGTCCCTCAACAGGAAACTTTAAGTTGCTTTCTTTCATCAGCAAACAGGACTAGAAATCTCTAGCCAGACCGCCATTAAGAAGTATTAACACCTCAGAGCAAACAAAATTTTTACAAAATATTTACTATAGTATGAAAATCACTTAGAAAGTCAGTGTGACCCTACTAACATTGTCAATGTCTGTAGCCTCCTCAATATTTACTATTACTTTCCCCTACACACATAAAACACTTCACTAATCCCTTTTGTTATTGCTACAAAAAGTCTGGAAAAATTAAAATTATACTACCTCATCAGCTGGGTCTAGACAAATTTATAAGGCACATGCTGATGGTGAGTAATACCTGTTTGTTAGGATGATTTTCAAGATCCTTATGTGAAAACTTCCATGATTTAGCCTTATACCTTAGAATTTAACCTTAAACAAGGATTAGGCACTCATAAATTGAATCAAGTGATCATGGACTTAGAGGAAAAAAAATACTTTTAATGCATTCTGCTCCACCCCTTTGTGCTTCAAGAGCCTGCTTTTTGGTAAGGAAGGACATATTTAAACTCTCTAGTGCCAAAATTTTCACTTTGTGTCTTGGCTAACCAGTGAGGATAATCAGCACCTTGTCTTCCTTAAAACAGACAGAGTGCATTTTTAAGGTGTTGAAAGGGAAGTATACGGAGCTTACAGGTTGTGCAATGTCAATTCTCTGGCCTTGGCAAAGATTTTGAAATTTAAGTTGTTTTCAGTTGTCAGGGTTAAAGCACTATGGTCAGTTAAATGAATCAGCTATTTTAATCTTTGGTATTTTCTAGCTAATATGTAAAAATTGGAAGTGCATATTCTGAAATATAAAAAATCAACGTTATTCTTAGTGTTCATTTTACTATGGTTTTATGTTACTTTTACCAAAGGAACCAATTTGTTTCCCAATTTGGTAAGTCTGTCAACTGTTTAAGTGTATTAAATGGCAAACCCATTTAAAGATTCAGGTTTACTCCTTTGGAAATTAACCCAATTCCAGGTTTTGAGTGAATACTGCCTATGTTTATGACAAATGTGGTGAGTCTCCACTTCATTTTGACTTTTATTTGGAAAATGGTATGGTTTTCTGTGCCCCTGCCCACTGTCTAAAACTGGCTCTTCTCATGTTTCCTCAAAAGAGCACTGAGACGCTTTCCCTCTCAGGTTTGTAGGAAACTCTGTTGTCTTCAGGAAGCTCCAACCATGTGAAATCCACCCTTAGTATTCCAAAAATACTGACTGTGAGAAGACCTTGGTGTGTGATTGGAGCAGCCAGAAGCCGCAGCAGCAGTAACCCATCTGAATCTGGCTTCTTCCAAGACCCTTTGTCTCCTCCAAGTTTGCTTCTTGATTATTTCATAGAGGACTGGATAATAAAATTACATAGAGTTTCAGCTGTTTGCCCACATCTGATGTTATTTTCCAGACATCAGCACTAATATACCCAAGTTACAGCTTCTCGCTTGCTCCTTTCCTCTTTTTCTAATCCTCAGTGATCTGTTCACCGTTGCTTTGTTACCCAGGTACTTGGAGCACAGGGGTTTTCACCTGGAGAACAGAGAAAAGTGGAACCAGCAACTGGTGCACAGGTGCTCAGAGAGTATCCTGTGGTATACAACTGCAGATGTATCCCTGTACACAGGGATGCAGCCTCCTTCCCTCATGATTCATCGCGTTGTTGGATATGAACATGTGTATATAAAAAACCACCACCACAGGACCATCTTGATCTGTATGTTGCGTATCACTGTTACAGCTGTCTGTCATGACCCAACCCTCATGGAGTGCCTGATGCACTGAAAGAATTTCTATATATTGTCGTATTTAGTCATAACAGTTCTGGGGGACCTTTGATGACCATTACCCCTGACTGAACTATGAAGAAATGGCTTTAAAAAGAGGTTAAGAACCTGCCCTTCCTAATGGGGCAAGGAGCCCAGGTCCTTAACACAGCTGCAGGTCCTTCAGCTCTCTGTCTTACTACCAGCACATATGATGTGTTCCATACCCTCAGCTTCCTTTTTCAGTAGCTTGTTTTCATGGTGTCTGTGATAAGCAGGTTTTGCTCTTTTTCCAGTAACAGAATGTTTGATAAATGGTGTTCTTAACTTAGAGATGATTTATAATCGACATATAAACTATCTCTATACTTGCTTTAAGTAAGAAACAAAATAGAATGCCTTTTTTCCTCCTTCACTCTTAAACATGTGATTGCACTTGTGTTGGAAGAGATGCCAAGGCAGATGGTATCTTAAAATAGTTTTACAAAATATGTTCATTCATGAGTTAAAATTATAGAAGTCTTCATACCAATAAAATTTTCCAATGACATTAAAATATCTTAATGTTGAAACTTATGTAACTGTCAAACTAAATCAATCAGCGCTTTTCCTATCTCTCACCTCTTAGCTGCATGTGGCCAATGTTTGCTTAAAATCGAAACTCTCCCCTGTGAAGGAGTTTTCTAATGTTTTCCTTTCAACTCACTTTTTCCCTAAAAATGCTTACTGTCTGACATCCTTTATCCAAATAGGAACACATCACACTATTAGAAATTAGTAATTTGAACTGGAGACAGTTGAAATTACTGTGAATTTTAGTTAGTTTAATTCAAATTTTAGTATTTGAAACAACAGTCATATGTATTTTATATGTAAACAGTTTTTTGAAAACTAAAGTAATAGAATATTAGTAATTATATCTTGCTTTAATGTATCACTAAGGATGTTCGTGCATAAATCACCAGTGCTCTATCTAGATAGGTGACATTCTGTTGTTTGTTTTCTCTAAGGTATTGAGGGTTTGGGAAAGGCCAGTTGTTCCTTAATTTCTTGGTCCTACTGAATTCTTTGGGTCAGGTCGTTTGTTGGGGTGTGGGGAGTCCTGTCTCTGTGCTGTGTAGAATATATAACTCTAAGAGCTCTGTTGATAGCAAGCTGAGCATGGCTAAGATCTACATCTAAGATGATTTCCTTTTTCTTTTCCTTTCTTCTGTCCATGTGTCATCGTCTCAGGCCTTCCCACATTGTATTGCAAAATTGCTCAACCCTGTAACTGCTTCCTTGCTTCTATGCCACTGTATTTGTCCTCCTAGCCCATATCTCTATCGGAAATTATGTATTTAATTATTTAACATCATGCTCCTGCACTAACGTACAGGTACAGGCTTCATGAGAGCAGAATATCTCTTACTCAGTTCTGTAACCCCAGCACAGAGATCAATACCTGGCATAATCTGCAGCACAAGTAATTGTTGATTGAATGAGTAGATTATTCAGAGACACTTGGTGTAAAGACGTAAAGAGGCTCTTAAAGATCACAAATGTACCTGAAAATAAATTGCTATGAGGATTTTTATTGATGAATCCTAGCTTCAAGTATGATCATTCTACCTAGTGGTTCTTACAATTAATTATTCCATAATTGAGATTTAAGTTTTTCCCTCATTTTATGTAATTAGTTTTACTAGGATCTTTTTCATGTCAAGCAGACACTGGATTCAGAGAAGAAAAAGCTTTGAGCCCTCAGGAAAGGAAAGCCAAGATGATGTACAAAGTAAGAAAACAGTAGGAAAATAACATTTCTCACACAGTCAATCTGTGCAAATATACCAATAAGCCAAGTAGGCAGTTTCACTGGAAAGTACAAAAGGAAAAGCACAAAATTCTTTTGAATGCTAGTTTGAGTTTTAAAACAACCAAGTGTTTTGAAGCAGCAATTTATCCATTCAGAATTTAAAATTTTTCTATGTTTTAAAAATTTTATTTTGTGCTTATGTTTTCAGCTCTCCAAATTTAACCAATTATAAATATTTTAAGTACCTGTCCTCTCAATCTTTGAATGAAAGTAGTTGCCATTCATAGGAAGTCTGTACTTCATTATGAAAGTGGAACACAAAATCCTTGGCTTGGATTTATAAGGGGCCCCAAAATAACTAGGTTCAAATGCTGTAAGCTTAGTAAATAACAAAGATATACATCCTTCAAAATGTGTTTTGGTCTTAACAAATTAATGGATAGTAGGGGAAGAACAGCCTCTTTAGACTATGTCCTGAAATCTACTGAAATTTTATATGACAAATACAACCAACCTGGCCACAAACAGATGCCAGAATTCACTAATTGCATCAATAAAGGGTCAGTGGTGATTTGTGTCTCGGAAAATGCTAATATCAAGTTTGTAGTTCTTATTTGATTGGAGTACTCACGTGTGTTCCTTAATTATAATGCCTAGTTTGCTCTTTTAATGAACCTAATGTTTCTTAGTTTTAAACTTAGATTCAAAATAATAAGGATACTAGGTTTTTGTTTGTTTTCCTTTCCCTATAACTGCTTCTTGAGATATATGTAAAGTTCTGGAGAGTCTGTAATAGTCCTGAAACCATGGAGTTGGTACTTGATTACCATATATTTATTATAGAACTGGAATAACTACAGTGAATGCTCTATCCCATTTTTTTAATTGACTGTTTTGGAAAGGAATTGATAACCCTGACCTCACCGTGTTTCAGTGATAGGTCCCTGCTTATCTCTGTTATTCTATCCTATCTCTATTATCTCTGTTAGACCTGGGAATATATTTGACTGGCATAAGCATCTGCCTGGCAAGCACAAGGTTCTGAGTTCAATTCCTGGTACCAAAACAAAAAAACAGAAAAAAAAACTCTGATTATCTTTGTCATCCTATCTCCAGTTATGGTATAATATAATGGTATCCTATCCTTTTCAGATTCTAACATTGCTCAGCATCCACAGTATGATTGAGTGTGTGTGTGTGTGTGTGTGTGTGTGTGGTTTTATAATGATGATAAGTGGTGATGGCAGTAAACAAGGAAAGGAAGAGAAGGTCGCTGTTTCTTTGGATTCTAACTGGTAGCATAACATTTTGTTCAGTCAATAGGCATGGTAAATTTTTGAGGCATAATAACAGATGATACATATGGGGAATATGAAGATGAATATGGCCTAACCCTGCAGTCTGCTTTCTAATGATTTTCATTCTTGAGATCCTCTAGTGCAACATATCTTCCTGGAAGTATTAGACATTGAAGGAAATCAAGGTTCTTTGACTTTTGAACACCCAGTGGAATGCTTTCACCAATTGGTTTGACTAATGGCATTTTTATTATTATTTAGAACTTACCCTCTTTGAGATTTTTTTAAAATAAAAAATGTTTTTATTTTCTCATAAATTGTTTTATGTGGTTTTATGTTTTCTAAGTAAATGATCACTTAAGTGAGGTTAAAAGTGGGACTCCACTATTGAAGATGAGGGAATGGAGCTTGTCTCAAATAGCTAATGATTTTTCCAAAGCCAGAAAGTCTTTTGTTTAAGTAGAAGGCAGTTCAACCAATACATTCAATTAGATTATGTCTATTACAAATTGTGGATTGATGTTGTTTTAGGGCTCTAAAATAGAGATGATCTAGAGAGCTGAGCTATTGCACATCTTTCTCCTAGTCATCAAATAATAGGACTCTTACAGTCATTTCTAATGACTTATTGAAATTCAGATAAGTGAAAATAGGGCTGAAATGATTTATTTGCAAATCTTGTGACATGTCCGTTTAATAATAGTATAAAGCCAATAAGTCAATTTTAAAACTTCTTAGTAGCAACATAAAAGTTTGACTACGGAGATATTTGCAATGTGAAGCTATGAGACACTGCTATGATTATGGATATAATGAAAGCAGTTGTCACTCGATTGCATAGAGCTTTTTTCAATCACATCAACTATGTTACCAAATAATTAAAACAGAGTTTGAGGAAAGCTTTGCAGGAATGATCCCCCAATGTTAGTGTGCTAATTTTTATCACTAGATTAGAGGTAACCCAGTTTTTTAATGCAGCTGGAAAAAAAGCACATGCTTCAGTAGAATGTTCAGGAAGCCAGTGTTTTTGGCATCTCATCCCTTTTCCTATGACTAGACCATGAGTTCTTTGTCATCCATGATATGTTACAGCTTTCTGAAAGTCTAAGTAATGCTTTTCAAAGCTTGCTGGGATAAAGTGGCCATCATAACATCTTCACCACAAAGAACATCTGTTCACCAGCTCTGCTTTCCTTGAGCAGCTTTGGGAGAACTTCAGGCAATGACTTTTTTCTCTTGACAGGCTTCTGTGCTTGAGGCCAAATTGCAGTGTTAACAGTAGTGTGTTCATGTTTGTGTATGTGAATGTGTGTGTGTGTGTGTGTGTGTGTGTGTGTCTATGTTAAGCATGCTAAACCATAAGCATGGTCATTTAAGAATGTTCTATTATTTCAGGTAATTGTAAAGTCATTGACACATCCACATATGCGTAGATATGGTTTTCTTCTATGTCCGTTATTACTCAATTTTCAATTTCTAGAAATCTTTATATTTTTAATTAAAATAATACATTTTACATGGCACATTTGAGGTATGAGAACTTTATTCGAACAGTTCAGCTTATGTCTTATTTATGGACTATTGTGAAATGAAGAAATATCTTATGTATTTTCATTTTAAATTGAATAATTGAATTGTGAAGTTACTCAAGGGAGGATAAAGTTGAATTTGGGAAACATTCATCCTGATTTTTCCTCTAATGACATTCTTTTTTTTTTTTTTTTTTTTGGTACTGGGGATTGAACTCACAACCTCATGCTTGCCCGGCAGGCCCTTACACCACTGAGCTAAATCCCCAGCGACATGCTTATTTTTTAAAAAATTAAAAATGTTTTCCTTTCTGTTTTCCAGTTTTTCTGGGCTTGTTAGATTTCCGTTGCTTTGACAAAGTACCTGAGAGCATCAGCTTACATGGAAAGGCTCATCTTAGTTCACAGTTTCAGTCTGTGGCACTTGGCTGAGTTGCTTCTAGGCCTGTGAACACAGGAACGTCCTGGCAGAGGGCATGGCAGATGGAGACCGCTCATCCCGCGGCAGCTGGAAAGCAGAGAAAGACAAGAGAGAATTTACTCACAGTGTCCCCCTCCTCCTCCTCCCACTTGTGTCCCATTCAGCACCCCAGTCTGTGGGGTGGTGCCACCCATGTTCAGGCTGTGTCTCCCTCCCTAGGTTGCGGTCTCATGTAGCAGTCATCTCTGGAAACTCCGTCACAAATACACCCTGAAGAATGGATAATTTTTTGGCATTTTTCAATACAATCAAGTGGACAATCAAAATTATCAAAGCCTTTGTATACTCCATATTACCAAGCATATTATGAGCAAATTAAGCAATTCATACTTTATTTTTAATCATATAAGTTAATAGTAGTTTTTAAAGCTTAAAGAATGCTATGAATTGATTATATTTAAATTCTATTCAAATTGCTGGTATTTCCCTCATTACTAGTTTAGATTTTAAAGCATATTTATCTTTCATGCAAAATATTGTAACAATTGAGAAATGACTTGAAAATTTTTTGTTCTTAAGTATTCTATATGCTTTAAAAATGGGAACCATAGAAACTACAATTTATAAAGTTAATTCCTTCATGGTTGATATCTTTTCCATTAAAGGAAAAAGTAAACCAGTGTTCATTTTGTGGAACAATATGGTATGGGCAATTATTATTGTTTCTACCTTGATGTTCGTGAATAAATACTGTGGTAATAAGCACTCTTCCCACATTATCTGAGTGTCTACTGTTCATTTATAAGGTGAGTGACCCTACGAGCAGTGTATATATTCACTGATGAACTAACTCATTTTAAAAAGTCTTATTGTAAAGCATGATCTGGTTCATGTTTCTGTTCGTCATTTGAGGATGATTATAAGATATCTAGAATTTAATGCAAAAAATACAATACTAAATATATATACAAAAATATGTATGTGCAGTCCATATGACAAAGCAAATTGATAGCAAGATCTTTATTTGAAAGAAATTAATACTGAATAACTGCGTGAATCACATATAAATCCACTGATAAATGGGAAGTTAGTAGAGTTAGACAAATAAACAATTAAAGAGAGAACAAAAATCAATGAGGGCATAGACACTTTTCCTGAGAATTATTTCAGAATGAAAGGATAAAAAGCTCTTGGGAAAATCAGTGATTTTTTTGAGTATTTTTGCAATACTAGATCTAGTTTAAGCTGACCTGCAATATAATTTAATACAAAAATTCATGTCCTGAAAAATCAACATTTGATCCAGTCTTTTTTACAGTTTATAGGTGAAATTATAGTTTTACTTTATAGTTGTAATTACAGTTTAAACTTTGTTTCTAGTATACTATCCCAATGTGACCTTTCTCATTATTTTGATGAAAAAGTATATTGAACTTTTCCTGTTACCAGTTACTCTAATAATAAAAACTTCTGGAGGAAGACTACAGATGTGAGTTTTCTGTTACCGTTAATTATGTAGTGAATGTGCCTCCCTTGGCCTCTCCATTTAAACACAAATTATTTATCTCTTCAGAATATTTATTTAGCACAGATATCCTTAGTTCTGGTTACACATTAAAATTACCTGAAGAGTCTTTAAAAATGCTGACGCTAAGTCACAGGCCCAGAACAATTAAATCAAAATCTTAGAAGTAAATCTTGAAAGGGCTCTCTTTTAAACTTCCCTTCAGATTCGAGTGTCACTGATAGTAATCAAAAAGGCGTTAAAGCTGGGAGCATTAAGCTTTGCATCTAAAGAAATGAATCATGTGTCTCCTGACCACTTTTAGGTTTTTCCTTATCAACTTTTAAAAACTAGTAACAGTATTAGATCTTTGTTGACAAAGAAAAATCTCTTATGCAAGACAATTTACTTCTGTATCTTAAACTAGATGTTCCATTTTTTCTTCCATTTCCTATCTTTAGACAAATTGCGTGGTGCTGTTTGTATTTCTGTGTGATTGAAGGACTGACAGACAAGACCTTTACAAACTGATGACATCTCATGCTTTCTGATCTCTTCTGGTGCCTCATCTCACTTTGCATCCTGTGCTAGCCACACAAACGTACCTGTTGTTTTCTAAATAAGTGGTATTCATCAGGGCATAATGCTTTTGATGGCTTTCCCCTACCCGTGGGCTGTCCTACTCATCTGCTAGTTAGCTTTTCCATTGTTGGGACAAAAGACCTGCCACCTGTAACTTAGAAAAGAGGTGGGCTGTATTTTGGTTTGTGGTTTCAGGGATTCAGTCCATGCTTGGCTGGCTCCAAGGTGGAAGCATCATTACAGAAGGGACAGAGCACAGCTGTTCAGTTCATGGTGGCTGAGAAGTAAAGCTGAGAGCAGCACCAGGGGATGGGGCCAGGGACCAGATAGAATAACCAGAATTGAATCTTCTCCATCGTGTCACATTTCTATGTTTGAATAAGCTAAGGATCCTAATACCAATTTGAGGCCCATCCCAGCTGAAAAGGTCAGTAAACATGTAAAGAAGTTCATGTGAAATGAGACATCAGAGGTAACTGAGGTGGATCAACATAGAGCAGGTAACTTCTTTTTCATAATACCGCTCCCAGGCATTAGTTTCAATTAATGAACATCTTTAGTTGAGATGGTATAATTTTTTGTATTATTTCATTACATACCAAGTGGACATTATCTGTTAGACGTTATGTGTACATTCCTTTTATGCACAAATAATGCCTCACACAGGATTTGAAACAATTAGAATTTTGTGTAAATCAATGTTGATTACTAGAAAAGTCTTACCTATCATTTCTCTGGTTTATAGCTTACACTGTGACTCACAGCTCATTGGTGACCAACCTTTTGTGCAGGGATTATGGGACAGCAACTGTATTATTTTACTTCTTTGTGTTTCATATGTGACAAAACCTAAAGGCCACAGAATGTGATTTGTCAGAGGTGATGGAATGAAGAAAAGGGTCCAGGAGATCAGAGGGTTTTTTCGTAACAGAGTGGGGAAAATATACAAGAATGTGACTAAAGGAATTTTTTAGAAGAGGGTTTTAACAGAAACCTGTGTTGATACACACCTGTAATCCCAGCAGGCTGAGGCAGGATAATTTTCATGAGTTTGAGGCCAGCCTGAGCTACATACTGAATCCTTGTCATAACCCCCCCCCAAAAAAAAAACTAGCTAAGATATTCAGTATTTATTTTACTGATAATCTTGAGTGTAACTTTCTTTAATCATGAAGATCATTATTGAAACATTAAATTTGTTTTACATTTCAGTTACATAACAGATCAGATTTTGCTGAATGTCTACACACCGCCAATGTTTTCCTGCTGATTCAACATACTTAGTTTATATTCTTGTCGTGGTTTGGGTCTAGAAGGCCCCCAAGCCTTGTAGATATGGCTTTTTCAGAGGTAGCTGAATCTACTGTGTCATTGGTTCATGATGCAAAAATGCTAGGATTCATGATACTGGGATTAAGGGTGGGTGATTGGTGGATCAGTCCACTGATTGGTTTGGTACCACCCTAATCCTGGTAGCCTGGTAGGTTATGAAAGGGGCAGAAAAAAGCTGCTAAGGTCCCTTGCTTGGTTGGCTTGCTGACTGCTGCCCTCCATGAACTGTTTCTCCTCTGCAGCAACCCTCTGCCATGCCAGTCTGCCTTGGAGCAACCTGGTTATAGGCTGAAACCACTGCAGACTGTGAGCCAAGTAAACCTTCCCCTAACTTGGAAGTTGGGTATTCTGTCCTAGCAGTGAGAGAAATGTAACTAAGACAGTTCTGTAACATACAAATGTATGTTTCTTTCTCAGGCTTTTTCTGCCTTCTCTATAATCTGTTTGGTAATAATCTCTCCTTGTTTTATGTCCTCTTTCGTCCCTTAAAGATGTGCATATTTGATTATAGAGGAAAGTTAAAAATATGAGCTGATTAAAGACATGTTTCTTCTGTAGTGGTGATATACTTTAATGTAGCCAGTGAGCAACTTTTTTTGTTTTGCATTTAATGTCATTAGGACCCAGACAGGCCTCAACAAAGGGCACTAATCAGCCACATGCAACATCTTCTGTCTGCATTTGATTCCAGCTGTGCCTGGGATCTTTGTGCTGACCTCATCGGGAAGGTTAGCTGCCTAGCAAATTTGGCCAACTCTAATCTAAACCAAATGAGTTTGTATACAGTGTCAGCTGTATACCAGAAGACCAGATGATGGTCTTGTTGAGAGGGAGGGGTCTGGCAGCAATGATGACTTCTAGTCTTCCAAACATCAGGGTGTCTGGGCTCATGTGCTGGTTTTGAACAGGGAGGCCATGTCTGATCCGTCTCCTGAAAGCAACAAGGCTTACCAGTCAAGTGATCAACAAAGTGCAGTTTTCAAAATCTTGGATGCTTAATGTTTGCAAATGATGTTTTCACAACTGAATTAAATTGGCAAATATGGTATTTTCAGTGAAAGTCACTTATCTTTTTGTTGCTGCCTCTCATCAGATTTCAACCAGACCCTCCCAGAAAATGAGCTGTTTGTGTGGTTTTCTACATTGTCATCAAAGGTTACACCCCCGTTTGCCTCACTAACAATCTGAAAGGTCTTTGTAAACTCACAGTGATTTTTAAAATTGTGTTTGGATTAAGCTTTTTTAAAAAAAAAAAAAAGTCAATATATTTAACAGTTTCTTGACTCTTACTGGAGTTGCTTTAGCTATTTTCTCTGATTACTAAGGTTTCTAATTATGCTGAAGGACAAATGGCAAGTGCAAGATTCCAGTGCTTATTAAAATGTGCATTCTGTTGTATCATAAATCTTCATCTGAAACATTTTTTCATGTCTTTTTTTATAGGCATGGAAAGTAGTTTCCCACTATTGAAAAGGTTCTTAGAGGTTTTGGTTGTTCATTTTTGTTTTATAACCAGATTTTCTTTATCTATTATGAACTTTGCAAAAAAGAAGCAAGCTTTTTAATCCTCATGGCTATAAGCCAAGAAGAATCATTAATTATGTGGGCAAATGACACATCAGAAGACAACTTTGGGTTCTTTTAGTCCATTTGTTCCACAGATACTTTTTCTGATCTTCATGCAAGTGACTTACAGGCTACTTGAAATAACCTTGTTTCTCAGATAAATTTTTCATTATTCACAGTTGATATACTGTACCTCTAAACAAACAGTTAAGTAGAATCTTAACAAAAACAGCTCTGGTGTCATCACAAGCTTCCAGTTACTCAGGAGTGGTAGATGTAGAGCCCTGTCTTCAGAAGAAATCATTCACTGCACACGTGGACAAAGATGACCTAGGTCCATTTGCTAATGGCTGTTGAATGCTTGAATGCTGCTTTGACTGGCTATATTGCCTTAAATGTTTTCAAAAGCATTTTTCTTATTTATTGGCTTAATATTTAGCATCAGTAGAATTTTAGAGCCAGAAAGAATCAACCATCACAGCAGTGTAGATGTCTTTCATACATTAATTCAAGCAAAAGACTCCATTTATATAAAGTTAATATAAGGGCTCCATTTATATAAAGTTAATCAGGCATATTATGTTGGGACTCAGGCTGATGGTTACCTACCTAGGATTGTGGAAAGGGGGTTCGGAATTGGCATGGGACAGAAGAGGGACAGCTTGCATTTGTGGACATCCATTAAACTATACAATTATGATTTGTGTATTTTTACAACAAAAAGCTCAAAGTAGCAACAGTTGAGAGATAATTGGTAGCAAGAGAGCCAGCTGCTGTAGTTAAGGCAGGGCATGTAGGGAAGACTCAAAGATGAGAATAGAGATATCACAGTTCTTACTCAGTCACCTACCACATTTGAGAGCTGAGGAAAGCTCTTCAGAGAATGAGCACCAAAAATTATACAACTACTCATAGACAGCATTTATTAACTTCTACATGTATATTGAGCACATACCACGTTGCAGACATGGAGCAAAGCACTGAAATATACTGGAAGCAGAGTGGCCAGGCAGACCCTGAGCTCAGGATGGGTAAAATTCAGGTCTTCCAAATAACTCTTGCATGACCTCTCTGCACTCAGTAGACATTTGAGGTTGTACTTCCTTGATTCACATTACTCTTCTTATTTCAGAAAAACAAATATTTCATTTTTCTAGGGTGCAGACTGAACTTTTTTCTCGTTGCACGTTTCATTATGTTGAAGGCACAATGTGTCGAGAATTTAGTACAGTTTGATATGCATTATGAGAGACCCTAGTCTTTCAGAAAGGCTGGGCTGAGAACAGAGAATTCCTGCAGAGTACTCCTCTGGGTTTGTGGCTAGAGTACTGGGCATATCTGTGTGAGGAGACTCACATCACTGGACTGCAGGCCTGTCATTTGATCAGGCACTCATCTGCATGTCAAAGAGGCTTAAAGCTATGAAAAGAATTAACTGCCCGGTATATTTATGCAACTTTTCAGCAAAGGCAATTGGAAACAAAGTTACCCTGACTGAGCTGATTGTCTTGGAGCAGATATCTAGTGAAGTAATCATGTTGATATTATATGACTTGGGTTATATGATATTTTCAATGATCAGCCCAGTAGGAGTTTAAACATGAGCAAAAAATACAAACTAATCAAAAACAGTAAATGAAACATCTCTTTTCAAACAGATCAAATAGTCTTTTATTTATTTTTATGCTTTTTATTTGGGTTAAAGCACAGCACATATTCAGATTTCCTTCAGGATATATGAGCCATGTTTTCTGTTGAATTTTTAAACCAACAATATTAATTTCCAGTTGTATTTCTTTCCTTTAGGACTAATTAAACATGTTTGTTTTTGTAGGCATTACTCCCAAATCTGCAAGTACCAGGATATAAATTCTAATTTTATGTTCCAAAAAATATTTAGGCTTTGAGATCATAGAATCTTTAGTAGGAAAAAAGCTCATGTGTAAGAAGGTGCATGAGGTCTTTCTTTGAGAGGTTAGCTTCCTACATAGTCATTCTAGAAATGTATGCAAATTCCATTGAAGTTTCCTGCTTCTTATCCAACAGGTTATATAAACAAACATCTAATAAACTCAGCTTCAGTTTTAAAACAGTGTTTCAGCTGGGCATGATGACCCACTCCTATAACCCCAGCGCTTGAGGGGCTGAGGCAGGCAGATTGCCACAGTTCAAGGCTAGCCTGAGTTACATAGTAAGTTCAAGACCAGCCTGAACTACAGAGCAAGATCCTGGCTCAACCACTACTCCCAAAAGTAAAACAGTGTTTCAGAGGACACAAATGTAATAGTTCAGATTCCTTAAAGTTTGCATATTTCATTTCATTTGTGTTAGTGTCCTTCATATATTAGATGACTTACCTCCCAATATTATGAGATAGCGTGATTTTCAAAGTCTTTGAAACTGAATTATAACAATATAATACCCTTCACCATTTGCCTTTGGAGTAAATCTGAAATTGTGTGCTAGTAATGGTACACGGGGAACCCCCATCTCATAAAGGTAATCAGGTTACAAACTGAGTACAAGAGGCAAAAGCTGTGTTGAGTCAAAATGATTCTTGAAAGCCAGTTAAACTGCCCATGAAATCCACCTCTCCATAAACTCAATGCTGCCAGGTTTTCCTGTAGTATTAGAAACATCACTTTGAGCAACAGATGAGGTAAGACTACATTGAAGGAAAAAATATATTTTGAATGCTAGAAAAGCCTCTGGCATGGTAAGATTTCCGCAGCATCAAATTAATTGGAACCAAATCAACAGAAGGAACAACTACTTTGCCATCTTGTCCCCCATGTTCATTATCAGTTCTAGACACACTGAGGGGAACAAACACGAACCGCAGGTAGCATTTCCCATCCTGTGTCACTTGTTTTTATTTCTTACCCTCTCTGTATAGCTGAATCTAAGTTAAAAGCATCCATACAGTGGTACCCCATGTATCTGTGAAGAAGGCCCAGAAGGTCTTTTCTGCCAACAAACATGTGAGAAATTACGTTGTCAACCCTAGGGCTAAGCACTTGACAACTGCACTTGTAATGAAGGGGACAAGATGTTACCCCCGCTGTCCTAGTGGATACATTGGAGTATGGTTTAGAAAAACTTACTGAAGGTAGATGTCATTCATGCATGTCTAAATATATGCAGATCCTGTTTAATACTATACTGAAGTGTAGTGTGGTTAATATAATGTTGCATGTTTACTTCCTCTTTAAAGGGACATTACATACTTGACAGTGATACTTTGGTGCTTGTCAGTAATTGGCTCTGGGAGGCACAGACATGTGGTTGACATGTACCAGACTGTTCTGGCTGAAGAAGGTAGACAGTCTTCAGGCAATCAACACAAAGTTCTAGCTCACGTGACAAGTACTAACCAACCAACAAGTACTGGGACAAACTTTTCACATAAAAATTCCTGAGTACCAAATTCAACGAATTTCAAAGCTGTCGAGTACCCTGGTGTGACTGTATATGCCTAGAGTTAAAGAAATTGTTTTTGATCACACTAAAATTATTGGGCACATTTTCCTTAAAATTTAATTTAGGTACACACATATACTCAAATGCATGTATGATGGCATGTTTCCTAACATTTCTAATGGCTTTGCTTGAGTACTTCTGGGAATTTGAAAATTCTTGTTTTCATGGTTCTAAGGTCAGTGTGTCCTCAGTGTCTGATGGTGGTAGTGTTGGGATAAGTTCTAGAGCTAATGTCAGACTCATTTTTAACCACTGTCTCTCCTTCCTCATAGATAGATGCCCAGGACAGTTGGTTTTACCCTCATAACATATTGTAAGTCTCTCTGCTTATCTTCCTGTGCACAAACTACTGGAGCGTCAGGCCTGAACTATACAGAATCCTTTTAACTGGCCACTGTTTTTGCTTTTCTTTCCCAGTCTGGTCTCTACCTAACCCCATTGCTGATCTTAGTAAACATAAATCAACTCCAAACTGTTCTACGTGAAACCATTCACTGGCTACCATGTACATCAGAGGCAACTCTAAACTCCATTTCATGGGCCATTAAGGACTTGCAGACTCACAGCTTTGCCTTCTTCTCTCTTTTTTTTTTTCCTAATAATCTTCCATTCTCTTGCATTCTGGTCTTCTTGCTATGTCTCCTATTCAACACTCCTGTGTTAGGGCTCTTGCTCTTGTGGTGCTTTCTACCTCAATCTTCTCTCCCAACCCACAGTTTTACATGCCCTGCTGTCTTTTGCCAATTAGGTCTTTTCTGTAATTCACCTTTAAAAGGCCTTTGTTGACTTACCATATTTAAACAAACCCAAGAACTCAACCTTCCCCACCTTTATATTGTCAGTTTTCTCATTGCTGGAACAAGTATCTGAAACCTAAAAACTAAAGGAAGACAGGTTTATTTTGTTTCACAAGTTTCAGAGGGTTTAGTCCATGGTCAGCTGGCTTAAAGGTATGAACATCACAGCAGAAGTGCTTGGTGAAGCAAAGCTGCCGAGTTTATGAAAGTCAGGAAATAGTACAGGGGAGGAGCACCATTAAAAGACACACCTGCAAAAGGCCCATCCCCAGTGACCAGCCTCCAGCTGGGATCTACCTGCTATCAAAACATTTTGCTGTGAACATCAGTGGTTTCATCCACTGATTAGTATAGCTCCCACATGATCCTCTTCAGGAATCCCTTAATCCAGTCCATCTGACAGTTAAGCTTAATTGGCACACCCTCCAAGCCCTGTTTGTGCCTTCCTGTATTGCATTTTTACAAGCCTGAAAAGATTTTGTGTATTTATGTACTTGCTTTGTCTGACTAATCCATTCAGTACTCCTCTATGCTATTTTGCCCCTAGCCATATGCAGCTACTTAAATTTAAATATAATCAAAGTGAAATAAAATTTAAAGTTGAGTTTCTCCACTGCAGTAGTCCATGTTTCACATGCTCAGTGGTTAAACGTGGCCAGTGGCTGCTACACTGGACGGCACACATACAGAGCATTCCCACAGACTGGAAGTTCTGAGCAGCTCTGCATTACAGTAGAAGTGCCTGGGAGCCCAGAGCCCTGTGGACTTGCTCTGTGGGAGGTCCAGTGGGAGTGGCTGACATGTGGTACTCCATAAATGCTGAGTGGAGGGGGTAGCAAAAGAAGCAACAAGAGCCTTACATTTGGAGAAAATTGCCCTCATCACTTTAGTATTTATCTTTGATCCCTCTCTGTCCCTAAACAGACTTGAATTTCAGGATTAAAGAAATTAAAATTTGTTTTTTACTATGTAATGGAAAGCTTGGGAAATGTTTAATCATTGGAGTGGAATCTCTTAAAATGCCACGCTTCACCTTGCCTCCTTAGAGCCTCATGTGGGGACTACATCCTTCAAATAAAATCTTTGTCTCACTTCCAAGAAAAAGGCGAATTTTCCCTACTCCATCTTTGGCACGATAAACCATTTTTCTTTATCTCTACAATGTATGTACACTTTTTTTTTTTTGCTAACATTAAATCTACAATTCCCCAAAGTTAGAAATAAGGAATGTCTTTGCCTATGAGTTGCTATTTCTGCTGTATTTCTAAGTTTACCTTGTGAGAAACTATACTTTCAGACCTTGACAGTGTATGAACTTGCAGTGCCCTGTATCACACTGGATTGGTGAGATCTGCTGCTGTGTAGAATTGTTGCTGAGTGTTGATTAAAAGCACAATTTTCCTTCTGGCTTGCTTCAGAGCTAATACCCTTATAAATTGTTGCTGTGAACTTTTGAACTCACAGAAACTTCTGAATATATGTAATAAGTAACATAATCTAAGGCTGAAAATTTGTGGATTGCCTGAAACAAATTTTTTAAAAATGTAATTCTTGGTTTTTTAATGATTTCTCATCATTTAATATTTCAAAATTACCTAGGACCTTTAAATACTTCCTATAAAGTTCTTAACAATTCCTCAATTATAGCTGTCTAGATAAAAATCATTTCATAAGGTAGATAGCAAATTATCTTCAAATAAAATGTTTTTAAAAATAACAATACATCATTTTAAGACAGAAAAATGATTTAAAGCCAAAATAATTTATGAAATCATGTTATAAAGTAGACCTAGAAATATATTGGTTTGAGCTACTAAAAGAATATCAAGATGTTCGGTGTTTTTCAAGTAGGTTTCATATCTAATGTCTTGCTTCCCTGAAACATGACATTTTTAGACCTGCAATAAAATATAATTTACAGATCCATTATGACTTTCTTCAGAAAGCTTAATAAATTAGTGAATACTTTTATTTAATAAGACATTATGAGAGAACTATAATAACCATTAGTGGAAAGTCTTATTTTTAACTGACAAAGGTAAGGTGTAATATGTCTTTAAAAGCTGAATGATAAGCAGTGCAGGAATCTGTAGGTTTGAGGGTATTTTGTTCTATATTGTGGGTTACCAGTCACAAATAATTCTGACTTCAGCTACCCAAAAGGAGGGTCTCATGCAAGATTCCCACGTGCAGGGCATGTGACAGCCCGGAGACTGCTGGGTTTTAAGAATCTACGCAGAGTGGGTTATTTGCACTTTCATGAAGAAGCAGGCAAACATGGTCCCAGGAGGACCTCAATCTTTTAAGCACTTTGCACGTCTAAAGCTGCATCAGTTAAAATAAATGCATAGAGCCATGTTAGAGCTGGGGACCTTTGTTTTTCCTGAGAGGGTGACAGCCTCCCTGAGAAACTGCATTTCACGCTTTCTTGTGGAGGGAAGCCGGGGATGAGTAGAGCTGAACAGCAACTGAGTCGAACCAGCTGGTTCCCACCGCTTCCATAGTCTGGAACCATGTGTACTGTGCTGCCATCTGAGGTGCTGTTACACTCTTCCAGTGATGTGCATTGTGATCTTTGCTCCACTGGTTGCTTGGTCTGTCAGTAAATGGATATTGTTTAATCTATGTGTCCATTTTCTTAGGTCTAAAATGAGCATTAATTGTACCAACTTTGCAGAGTTGTAAGTTTTAGAAGTTGGCAGTAGAGACTACTTGGCCCATGGTAATTGCTCAAAAAGCAGTAATGTCTCTTTAGCTTCATGATATTTACTGGCTGGAACTCAACTTGGATAGAGTTGAACTTTGGTTTTCTGGACTACATTCAGTTAGCATTTAAGTTTTCCTTTATAATGTCTCTAAATATACTCCATGAAAAAAAGTATGATTATATGTACCAGAAGTCCTCATTATCTATGAATATTTGGGAGAAGAAAAAAGACCACTCAGAAAATGAAGCTAGTAAAACTTGAACCATGTTTTCATAAATACTTTTTAAAACAAAATTACAAATAGATCACACAATTGGAATTTGTCCTGAAAAACTAACCTGAAATTATGAAAATAAGTTCAGTAATATCTATGTTTAAAACATTTTAGTTATACTTTTGGAATGAATTGGCAAACAATTCTTTCATAAAATTATGCCATCATATTACATGACGTGTTTGACTTCATTTTGTTTTTAACTTTGCAGTACATGCCGGGGATTTAGCTCAGTGGCTTAAGCGCCTGCCTGGCAAACGTGAAGTCATGAGTTCGATCCCCGGTACCAAAAAAAAACTTTGCAGTACATGAGTCAATTTTCAAAAAATGTTCTTGGGCTTGATCAACTTATCCAGTCCTCTTTTTGCCCCTTTGATAGTCAAATCATTCTCTTGTGATGTCTCTATCACACCATTATCTTTATTGATATCTTTCTGAAATTGTTACAGTGTTTTTAGTGGTCTGATATGTTTTTCAGTTTCTCAGTGTCACTTTCTCTGACTTCATCAATCCTGCATCTTTTGCAAACTTTGCAGTTCCACTTCCAGCCTACTTGTATTTTATTTGTATTGCACTGAAGAGGGTTTGAAATCTCCCACACTGGTGAAATTCCAAAGATGTTAATTTAATGGATACAGAGAAATGCTGTTGTAAGTGAGGATGGGGGTGTCTTTTTAAAAACAAACAGTTTGTGAATATTTTTATGTTATGATGACTTGTATATCCCTGTGCAACCTTAAAACTGTGGGAAATTAGATAACCAGGACTCCCTGTGTAGAATTACTGTCATTCCCTCGTGAAGCACGCCATCCTGACGTAAAGGGCCCAGCATGATCCTTTGCAGCATGTTTATTCATTCTGACCCCTGGGCTTTCCAGAAGAGCTTCTCCATCACCATCATTTTCATCCTTTACTTCCACATCATCAGCTCCTGGTGATAGCCCAAATGAAGAAAAAGCGGGGGGAAATCATTTGCACCCTTTATTGACATAATCAACTTTTAACTACTTATAAAACTGATTAAATAAATTTGTAGAAAAACATTTGCTGAGAAAAAGTGGCTAATAATAACAACTACAAAAGAATGTATCTAAGTAACTTTCTACTGGGGAATGGGTTCCAGTGGACAATAAAAGTGGGAAAATATGTGTGTTTGAAATTCCAGCTGCAGGGTCCTGAATTTCTAATCATCACTGACCTGGATATATTCAGTGATTTCAATTATCTGATTAGATTAGATTAGATTAGATTAGATTATCTGATTATAATCAAAAGAGAATAATGAAAACAGTAACAACATCTGGTGAGCACTTTGTTTCAGTCACTTCTGAAGACCTTGTCTGTATGTCTCACATATCTTTCCAGCACCTCAAAGTGCCTGTCTTACAGGTAAGGACACTGAGTCTCTGTCACTTAAATGCATGTGGAGTGTAGATGATAAAGGAAAAGTCTGGTAAGACTTTGAGAGGTATATGGATGTTGTGCCCACTGAGCTACCAAGAACTACAACTACAAAGGTTGTCATTATGAGTCACATGGAGTACATTGGAGATCTGTGAATCTGTTTTCTGACCCCAGGAATGGAGCAAATGGAAATGATGGTGAAGAGCCGCATCTTTCCTCTGTTGAGCTCAGAACTATGGAGAGAACTGCAGTACTGACGTGAGGAGAATTTTAATGGATGAAAAGGGAAAATTTAAGGCTTATCAGAGATAGAATGTTTGAAGTTACAGAACTCCTAGGAATGTGTACTAGTTACCAGGTTCTGAATCAGATTAACTGGGGAGGAGGGAACTGGAGATTGTCTGCATTTCACTAATAACAAAGAACAGAATGTGCCAAGAACTTAGTTGGGGTTTGACAGAGTGAATCAAGAGGTTCGGATGAGGTTGAACTCAGCATGAACTATGTTAAGTGCCCTTGGCAATGTCCTCTTTCACAATATCATGATAACACATACACACACACACACACACACACACACACACAAATTAATGCAGCAACGTGATCTAGCTTGCTTCACTTTGAGGAATGGAGTTTTAGAAAAATTCTATAAGGTCTCTATAACCATACCACCACCCTGAATGAACCTAATTTTGTCTGAAAAGTTTGATATAGGTTAGAGTCCCAGACAAAAGATGTCAAGGGTGAAGGCATCTATGTTGAAAATAAATTAGGCTTCCAGGTATCATGGTCCCTTGCTTTTTTCTCTGACTTGGTTGTGCCTACTGCTGGTAATTCAGTGTTACCCTGCCTTTCTTATACTTGCACTGCTCCTGGGATGGAAATCGGTCTGGAAGTGGCAGAGCTCCTTCTCCTGAAGGCTCTGTGCATGGTGGTTAGGCATGAGATTGGCTATCTTTGCCACCCCTCACCTGGAATGTTACACCCAGAGGAAGGAGAACATCATTGAGCTAGAAGCCGACAACTTCAGGGTCCTGCATGACTTAGGTATCAGATATGAAGAAGATGAAATTCTTATTTTCTGCAGCACCTAGAATAGTGCTTAAAAACTGGTATAGAGTTTAAAAAAAATAGGGTGGGACCCAAGAGACATATGGGGAAAGGAAGAAGAAACCAAGAAGTGAAAAGAACTCGGATGTTATGTACATGTACCAAGCCCCACAGTGAATGTAATCATTATGTACTGTAGACATGTACTAAATATTTAAATTTTCTTGATTGATTTTAAAGCAATTTGAAACTGGGAAAGTTCTTAAAAATATATAACATCTGAAAAATAAACATTCAACTTTTTATTCAGACATTTGACAGGATTTTAGATGATTATTCAAAAAAATATATTCTAGACAGATAAGTTTTGGCCTTTTTTTGTTGTTGTTGTTTGGCTTTTTGAGACACACTGTCACTGTATAGCTCAGACTGGCTTTGAACTGAATTTGTAATCCACATAGCAATCCTCCTCCTGCCCAGCCTTTGGAGTACTGGAATTATAGGCATGCATCACCACACCCAGCCCAGTTAAATTATTGTTTGTGAATGTCATAGTAGAAGGCACAGGTAGCCATCAACTTGAGATCAAGTTTTTTTAATGTCAAAATTTTTTTCGTTAATTTTATTTCACTTGATTTTTTTCTTTTCTTCTTCGGTCTTATTCAGGAAGCTTCAGAGGGCTGAGAACCTTTCCATCCCCCTGGAACTTCACCACAAGGGCACCTAACAGGTGTGAGTTGGAGCTGACGTAACACGGACACCTTGACATCGTTTGCCAGGAAAGCTCACTGCCTCTGCAGGCGTGTGCTGTTGATGTGCAGAGCCCAGGCCCCTGCACAACTGTGCACTGACACCTCCTGGCAGGGCTTCAGAGAGGGGAGAACGGTCCCTGTGTCCCAAGGTGACCAAGTCTTACTTTACTTTCGATAAATTTTAAAAGCATAGTAGGCAGAACAACACAGAAGAGCTATGTCTTCTACCCAGCTGTGCTGTTAGAAAGCTGTGTGGCTTTAAGCAAGTCACAGGACCTTCCATATCTCTTTCTATCATTTGTAGGCTGCTACAAATGTACTAGACAATCTATAATTTTGCAAATAGTGGTGCTCAGTGGCTTTTCCAAATGAAAAGAAACACAGGAGAATAGTTACAAAAGACACATACAAAGCATTTGAGTAAGTCTAGAGTTTGAACATAAAATGAATCTCAAAAGAATGTACTGTTTGAATTGGTAGTTTTCCTTTCCTTTGGCATCCTGGCTACTCTGTTGCCCTCCTCTGGTCCTTGGTCAGTCTCATTTGGTTTATTTACTGTTGTAAAATACTGTCTTCTTTCCTTCTTCATTTCTGTCTAGACTCTTTTAGAACAATGAGCAGCTAAATATTTTAGAATGATAACAATGATACATGATTTTCCCCATAATGTCCTATATTTATTTTAAATTGTTAAGCTATTATTTGTTTGCCACTTAAGAATTTTGTACAGGGCTGGGGATTTAGCTCAGCTGCATAAGCCTAAGAAGCGCAAAGTTGTGAGTTTGACCCCTGGTACAAAAAAAAAAATTTGCACAAATGAAGAGACAGCTACAAAAAAGCAAGTGAGGTTTGTCTTCATAGGATACAGTGGAGATAGAAACCAAAGGCTGCTATCAGACCTGGAAAAGCTTGGTGTGACTTTCCACAAATGCTTGTCAAGAGACAGAACTTACACAAAGGCAGTGCATTTAGAATTCTACAATTTGGCAAAGAGCGTGTGTAGCACCTTTCCCTTGCAAGCAGAAGTGACTTTGTTGCTTGTGTTTATAATTTTAAGAGAAACTCATGCAAAAACCTGACAGCTATACAGCACGACAACCTTGAAACTGGGTTCAGAGCGTTGTTTGAGCACCATTAGCATCCTGTCCTGTGTGTGTAGGTGTAAAAACACACATGTATAAATATACACATAAATAAATAAAAGTATGTATGCAGACATACACACAAATTTATGTTCCTTTTGTGTTTCATTGTCTTTGAGAAACTCCTTGGAAACCCAAGACACAAAGCAGACCGGACAGACTGGTCAGGTCTTCCACAGTCAGCACCTGGTTTAACTCAGACCTTCGGGGCTCAAATTCCTGTAGTCATCTGTACCAGATTTTGTCATTCTGAGAGATCGTTCTGGGAAGTGTCAGATGTGTAGGCACCACCTTGTCCTGTTTTCTTTTGATTCACCAGACCTTTCAGCCTCCAGCAGTCTGGAGGCGTCTTCTGCAGCACCTGCAGTCTCCAAATAGCAAATGGTTTCTGTGCACCATAGGATTCACCTGCTTGTGGTGGAGGCTTCCCGGAATCTGCCCACAAAGCCTCCTTCTCTAGGACTCTTTTTTTCCACACACAACAAGGAAAAGCACTTCTGAAGTTCTAATATGTACAGACTTTTTCATCATGGCTTAGTTCTTAAATTCTTTTATCTGTCTCTGCTACCAGTTTCCTCTGGTTATGGAGTTCAGTGAATCTCTAAGTCACAGATCTCTTCCTTTATCCACTCAAGATCTTGCCAACCCACTGCTTTTGGAGTCACACAAATTTGATTAGGACTCCTGACTCAGTTGAGTTATTCAGCCTTATTGAACCTTAATAATTCCTCATAGAGTTATTGTAAGGCATCAGAAAGTCATGTATATGAAGAATGAAGCTCAGTACCATGCTTAATAAATCATAGTTCCTTTCTCCCACCAGAGTGGCCTGGGGCTCTTGTCCACATTTCCAAGTGCTTAACACAGTAATACAATTAGCAGCATTAATATATCTAGAAGGCAGTTACCATTTAATTGCTGTGGCCCTTGCCACCCTGGAGTTCTTCATTCACTGCTAGTTTGGGACTGGGGACTTTTAGTTCTACGCTGGCTGGTCTCAGGGAGATTGAAAATAACTTCAGGTAATCATTGATTATCAAGTCAAGGATTTGGTTGTCTCTCATTTGGCTCTATACTTAAAATGCAAATATTAATTTGCTCCAATGAACAAATCAGTTTCCAGCAGCGTCTTTCTGTGAGTCAGCAAATTGCCTTGCTTGGATAGACCAGTTCTTTTCTCAAGAAGCAAACTCTCCCTACATGCCTGGTCCAGATCTTCATTACAATAAATCAGTGTCCTCCTATGGCTTTGATTTGGAATCAAGTTTCAGGAATCTCTTCTTAAAAGACATTTGTTTATATTACATATTTAATTTGAAGGAGTAAGTGCCTTCCTTCAGCCTGTGAAGTTTGTTTATCTTAGTGCTACTAAGATAAACATAGTGCCCAAATGAAGGTAGTGTGTTTTTTGTCTTCTCTCAGTCATCACATAAAGTAACAACAGTGTTTAATCAAGAAGAATCTAAGGTACTTTGAAATTTGATTCAAAATCTTTAATATTAGAACTGTATATATGCATTTGAGAAAGTCTAGATTGCCCTAAGCCAAATGGAAAGCCTTTACATCTAAGCCACTTTGCATGTAATTGCAAGTTCAAGAAAAATTCTAAATGACTTTTAGCAGTTTGAGATTTGGAAAGTAGCCTGGGCTATATAAATTCTCTTTTAGTTCTCTTGCTGTTAAGTCTTATGCCAAAGTAAATGGAGGTTGTCGGGAACCTTTGAACTCCTCAGTTCTTCAGTGACCTCAGCAAGGTTGGATTGGTTTTCAAGGGAGGATTTTTTTCCATTGCCCCTTGAAGTCTCGTGCTTACCTTCCATAGTAGAAGATGCAGCGTTACTTCGTGGACCTACTTGACTCCAGGTGGTGTCTGTGCCTCTAAAAACAGGATTCTGCTGTCAGGAGCAACATGTGGCTGTGGAGATCACCAGGGCTGGCATCAGGTTTCTCAGTCAGCTTTCCTTCTCTCCTTCCATTTCTCTCTCAGAATCAGCATTGAAAGCCAGCGACTGGAGCTTCATGCCACAGCTTGCTGCAGGCTAGGGCAGTCCTTTACCTTTGCTTGGCTTCAGATTCTGTTTCTAAAGTGGAGATTAAATTAATACCACCTTCATGGATCCCTTTCTTCCCTACACATTTTGTTTTTGCTCTCTCAACCATGTGGCTTATCACTTTTTATTATGAAAAATTTAACTATAAAAATCCTGTTTTACACATATCTACAAAATATGAATATGATATATGTATTATACACTGCATGTTCTTTTGACTAGACTGTGACCTCTGGAAGGTGGGAACAGTGATTTACATTCCATGTGTCACATTAAAATTGAGGCCATGCTGGGGACATAGTAAATTCTTAGGAAACAGTTCTTTATCCTTCTATGTTGTATTTAACAAAGGAAAGTCTTCAGCAGTCAAGCAAATGTTCACAAAACTTAATTGCATTCCCTTAATACTTTAATACGTGCTGTTTCACTAGTGTAAAAATAACCTGAAGGGAAAAAGATGATGCATAAGTCTAGCACTTTGGCAATAATATAACACAATGTGATATGCTTGATAATCCTTTGAAACTAAATGTTAATATAAGCTATTTTTGGTTTTGCAGATCATTTTTTTGTTGGTTGTGGTGGTGGTTTGAGAATGAGTCTTTCTATGTAGGGCAGGCTGTCCATGAACTCACCTTGTAGCCCAGGCTGTTCTTGAACTCATGGCAGTCCTCTTGCCTCGGCATTTCCAGTGCTAGGATTACAGGTGTGTGCCACTATGACCAGAGAAACATGTTTTTACAATTAGCCCTCATCTAAAAATTCAATGTTGTTTTCCATAATTGTTGCTACTTGAGCATATTTAAGAAATAGTACCACATATATGGTTTCCTAATTATCCCAAAATTAAATCTCAAATTCAAGTAGTTGTTATGGTTTTGATGTGGTTTGAGTATGTGCACGAGGGTTCAATATTGGAAGCTTACTCCACAGTCTGATGCTGGGATGCGGGAGAACCATTAAGGAACAGAGTAGGAGGCAATGAGGGACTCTGTTCTTAGAAGGAAGTAATGTAACTCTGTACATCCCTGGTTAGTGTTCTTGAAAATGTTGTCATAAAGACTTGTCTCTCACTGTTTCTCTTTGGCCACCTGTGTCACTGTGCGGTGTCTTCCTTTTAGTAGGCCCTCTTGCCATCTTCCATGCGGTCCTCACCAGAGCTCAGAAGTTGATGGTACCATGCCTTTGAGCCCCCAAAATGTCTTTCCATTAAAAAGTACCTAGTTTCAAGTATTTCATTGTAGCAATGGAGAACAAACTACTATAGAAAATTGGTATCTCCAAAGGGTATCATTGTTGTAAATGTATTTGAGTATGAGGAAGTGTCTTTAGAAGTTAAGAAGCAGAGCTTGGAAAAATTTAGAAAAGTGGGCTAGAAAAAATCCTAGAATTTCATGTGTGAAGTGGGAAGGCTGAGAAGGCAAATGACTGGAAACTAGTATCAGACGGAAGTGATGATTCTGTTGGAAATTGGAGTAAAGGTCATCCTTGTGATGTCATCGAAAGGACTGGTATCTATGACCTGGAGTGCTGATGGCAAACTTTGGGCACATGCTGCAGCAGGCTGTGTTATCACTGACAACTCTAAAAGGTTTTCCATTACTGACCTAGAGCTTTATAGAAGGTCAAATTTAAGACAAATGACCCAGGATATTTAATGGAAGAGATTTCTGAACAGTAAAACATTCACCGTATGGCATGGTATTATTGGCTTTTTAAATCAGATTTATAGTGAGAGTTGAGAGCAAAAGGAAAATTCAGTCTGGCCAGGGAAAGAGAGAAAACATTTAGGAGAACAAAACAAGGTATAGTCCAGCCAGCTGAAGAGACTGGCATGGAAAAAGGGGAGCCATGTACTAAATTGTAAGATAACTTTCAGAGTACTTGGGAAAGCTTTGAGGCTGTTTCTCATCATCACTGGTAGCCTAAGATATGCAGATTCAGGGATTGAATCTTGTTGCCCAGGAGCCTCCACGGGGTCCTGTTCTTCACCTTCTAGTGAAACAGTCTGGCTGCAGCTGTGGTTCAGGTGCACTCAAGCACAGCTCAGGCTTGCAGAACACTTTGGTGTGTTCATGTGGTACTTTTACAAGCACACAATGCAAGAGTTACAGAGTCACAGCGGCGTCCACTGATTCAAAGGAAAGGCTGGACAGCCAAGCAGAGGTCTGCGCAAAGGTGGACCCAGTACATAGAGTCTCCACTGGAAAAATGCCTAGAGGAGCTGCAGGAGTGGATCCACAGCTGGGACCTCAGAAAGGTAACACAACCAGCTGTGTGCAGAGCCAGCATAGGAAAACCGCAGACATTAGCTTGCATCCCCAGAGAGCAACCAACTAGGCTGTGACCAGCAAAGCTGTGGGAGAAAGGGCCCCTGAGACCTTGGGGTACACCCTGTGCAGTGTTTACAAAGTATCAAACTTGGATCATTGAGATTTAATATCTATCCTGCTGGATTTTGTCCTTGCAGAAGACCTGTGACCCCTTTCTTTAGACATGTGTCTAGAAGTGTTTACTTTGTGCCTGTCTGGCCATTGTGTCTTAGAAGTATGTAACTTGTTTTTGATTTTACAGGCTTATACCTGGAAGTAAATTTCCTTGAGTGTTATATGAGTCTTCAGACTTGGACTTTTGAGTGATGCTAGAATGAATTAAGATTCTGAAACTACTGGAGATGGAATGAAGGCATTTTACCTTCAGAGATGGACATAGTCCTTGAATGCCAGGAGCAGAATCCTGTGGTTTGGATGTAGGGTGAACACATCTCCAACGGTTCATGTATTCAAAATAGGTCCTTAGTGTGGCCACCATGTCTTGCTTTGTGCTGTCATTCTGTCCACCATGTAATAGGGCCAGGCAACCCTCAGAAAAGGCCAAAGAAATGGTGAAACCTAGCCGTAGATTTTAAGCCTCCAAAACTGAGCTAACTAAGCTCAGTTTATTTTTACATTAACCAGTGTCTGGTGTTTTCATTATAGCAGTGGAAATGGACTCATGTAGTGGGCTTTATGTTGCCTGTCACTTAAGGTTGTGCACTGCTCTGTAAGTTTACCCTCGGAAGTCATTGTTCCTTTGCCTGAATGCTGCCAGTGCAGAGGACTTAGCACTGCCAGAAGCAGCCTTTTCCCATGTCAGGTAAGATACCTCATTTGGTGTGCTGAATGGTCAGAGGACTCCTGGAGGTACAGAAGTAAACACCTTATTTATTAAAAGAAAATGGAAAAGAGTATTTGCCATTCAAAAATCTGCATGACTTGTATTCAGCAAGTCCCTAATTTACAAACAAGATCCATTCCTAAGTTGCACTTGTTTGGAAAATAACAAAATGAGTCTTATGCAGTATACCTGTGAAAGTTCGCAACTTGAATGTTCATAAAGCCAGGGACTTACTGTGTTATGAACCAAGGAAACTCTTATCAAAACAAGTTTATTTATAGACTGTTGAATGTACCAGTTGTGAATCATCAAGGGAGATGTAGTGACACAAAAACAAAGGTACAAGAACCAGTCATGCATAGTTTTGGTTCTTAGGTTACTCTCTAGGCTTCAAATCACACTCAATTTGGAAACAAAATACCAACACAACATCTCGCTCAAGTTGGTGTTAAATAAATCATGGCCAGTATAAGCTTTATTCTTGTGTTATTACTCTTTATCATTATCATCATGATTATCATTAGAAACAGAGGTGCCTGCTTGACTGTAATTAACACTGACTGGATATTTCTAAGGAAAGACAAATGTAGGTGGGGACTCTCAGGTTGTGGGGCTCGGATTTAACCACCTGCTCACACTCATAAACCTCTTATTAAACACATACTAAAAGTGTTAGCACATGTCAAATACTGACTTTATTATGTAGATAAAATATCAGCTAATTTCTTAACATTCTAATCTGTATTTTTTGGTTAGGCCAGTATGCTTAGAAAACATCTTCCTTCCAAAAATCTCTGATTTGGAGTGTTTGCCAGCTTTCATGGTTTAAATACTTCAGGAATGGCTGACTGCAAGCTCTCCGCACCGTCACTGAGCCCAGTTAGGAAGCGATGACGGCAGCTGCTCAAGTCAGTGTGGGGAAACTCCATCACACTGCGGGGTCAGGGTTCCATGTCGTGAAATAGGATTACAGGCCAATGCAGCCGAGAGAAAGCAGTGCTCCTCGAAGATTAGGTGATCCCGTGATGTCATAGCCAACTGTGATGTTCACAGAATGACAGAGTCATGTAGCCAAGTGCTTCTCAGAACATATGCCCATGGTTAGTGCATGATTGTGTTTTGTCATTAGGGTACACCGGGAAAACAGGATTCGCCGAGAAAGTGAATAAATGCCAGATCACCTAAGCAGTGCATTTCAGTCCTGTGTCTCTGCCCTTTTTCTACACTCTCTAACCTTATTTAAGAAAGAAATCTTTTTCCAGCTTCTTATGTTCTAGGAAGTGTCCCTAATCACACCCCAGTTATTAAATGTTTCTTTCACCAACAACTTAGGCATCAGCTCATGGACATATGCACATGTTAGAAGATGGGTCTTCTTTTCCCTGTCTTTTCCCTTTTTCCCTGTCTCCTCCCTGCCATATGTTCTTCATCTACTTTTTCCTTCCCCACTCTTTATTCCCTTCCCTGCTTTATTCACAAGTATTTTCTTTCACCTTCTTTTGTATTTCTAACATTTCCATGAGTTCTTCAGAACAAGTAGTAGTATTCTTGTTTTGCAAAAATGATAGGAAAACTAGAAAATTACTGTAGCTTTCATGTTATTTTTTCCATTCTTAAGTTTTTTTTTTTTTGTTTTGAAGTCTTCACTGTTACACAAAGAGCCCCTTACTTCCTTAATGTTAACACTCCATAATCTGAGTGTTGTGTGTTCAGTCTCTGGGCACCTTTCCTCTACTGCCATAGATTTAATTTTATTTTCCCCCACCCTACCCCAACAGTGGTTGAAGACTATCATATTGCATCTAGGAAATTGCATTACAGTACTATAAATACATTTCTGAGAACTTGTAATTAAGTGATGATACCTAAAACTTTCTCATCATAGTTAAGTCCCTGGAGACAATAAAGCAGTTCTCTTGGGAAGCAGTTCTGTTTGCAGTAGCTCTACACTGTAGCAAGCAGAATTTTGTTACAGATCATCTTTGAACTCTGAGGGTGATACTAGTTGATAATTTTATCAACATATTAGATTAAAACAAGAAACAGGTCTTTTCACTAAACACCGTTCAAATTTTTCTGAAGGCCTCATGACTCAAACTGAGAGAAAAAGATATTTGAGACACTGATTGGTATTTACCATGAAGCTCTCTGCAGACCTGCTTGAGATCATCTCCTGTGCCATCCTAATCCTTGTGAGCTTTGTAGGAAATGTATGTTTATTTTATTCTACAAGGAAGTGCATCACTGGACGTTTACAGACATCATTTCTTCTGATTTTCAGCCTTGTGTTTGTCCACCTTATTAAGAACTTCGTGGTAAATGTCATGAAAATTGTTTATTCTTCTGGTGTCATGTTGGATTCAGCCGGCTGCAAAGTTCTGCACTTCACAGCAGCCCTGACAACATCACTGGCCATCTGGTTCATGTTACGCTTAGCATTGTTCTACCACCTGAAACTTTACCAAGTTGTCTACCCCTTGAGGGATGCTGCAAACCTAGACCAACAGAAACATTCTTTGAAGGGGATTTCTGCTCTTTGGGTGGCTGGCGTGGCTGTGTACATACCAGTTTTAATTTATACTACAAAACCAGAATACCTGAAAGCAGGAAATGATACAGAATCCTTGTCTACGAAGATAATTTACAAAGATTGCTTAATTATCTTTGGAAATAAGCAGGTAGACTTTTACTATGGGAAAATATTTTTAATTCTGATTGATATTCTTCCCTTAGCCATCTTAATCTTTGTGTGTTTCTGGATGTCTTCTCTTCTTTCAACAAAAAAGAAGATGACGTATGGTGATATCTGGATTGGAGATGATGCGTCAGAAATTGAAGTCCTTAGAGGGGCCAAGTTCAGCATTTTATTAACGTTGCTGATCACTCTGCTCTGGGTTTCTCACTTTGTCTTAGTCTATTTCTGGAGCAGCTTGGCGGCATATGTCTTCACCCCGGCTGTCCTCACAGCCCTGTCCTCCGGCTTCTCTGCTCTCAGTCCTTTCCTGCTGATGCTGGTTAATTACAGAGTGAAGTTGGTATCACTCTGTGGTGCCAAAAAGGAAAAACCCATACCACAGGCCACAAATACTATTTTTTCTCCATATGCTTAATGACCATGAACTTGGTTTAAATCTCTGAAAAACAGAGCAGGTAGTTGGAGGACACACATAAAGGTTTCATAGCTCTCACCAACAGAATTCCTGAAAGGACTGCTAGAGATTGACCACTCTGCACAGCAGACTTCTGAGGGAAACTAAGAAGACAGGAAAACACCAAGTTACTGTAAGCTGAAGAAAAAGTCATCACAAAGTTCATTATTTAAGATCATGCTAAGATTTTTAATGTAAGATTTGTAAAGTCACTCACTCAACAATAATGACCATCTGGAAATGAGCACAACATAAACACTGTATTAAGTATTTGCTTCATGTAGTGCATTGTATAAGAAACAACATACTGTTGAAACTGAGGACAACACTTCCTAGATGGATTCCTAATGACACTCTTGAGTAATCTTATGTTCTGCTCTTAATGTTTTCCTTGAAATGTCTCCACTCATACTGGAAGTGCATTAGGTAGGTGTGCAGTTTTCCTTCTCCACACTTTCAATCCTAGTCCCTCATGTACATTAGAAGCACATTTTGTTCACTGTCCTTACCTTAAGTGTCTTTAGTTAATTAGGGCTAGATAAAAACATTAGATTAAAGAATTACTACTTGCTAAGTCTTATTCTGTATAGATATGAAAATATTTGGTTGCTATAGACATGTAGTCTGTTATTCTTGCTTAGTTTTCAAAATATATATCATGCAATTTCCTCAGGAAAAGACATTTATCTTAATGACAGTTTATTGATTATTAAATTGGTATGTTTGCACATTATAAATCCTTCTAATAATTTGGTTTCTGGACTTGGATTCAATAAAAATAAGCATATTATAATTCTAATTAAAATGTACGGCCAGGTTCTTATTTTTCATAGTTAGCCAGAATAAGCATTTGGACTGATTTGAATACAGTGAATAATAATTTTAAATATCTATACATACATTTGTATAATCATTAAATTTTAGGTTTATTCTTGTTAGAGTCTTACACTTTTTCATTTTCCTTCTGTATTAATAGACTGGGATTTATTATACCATGGTTCTAGTGAATGGGTACCTTGAAATTGAGATTACTGCTCTAAAAAGGCTATGCTGAATATTATAAATATAGATCTAATTTACAGAAGAAACTGAAAACATCTTTGTTTCTATGAAGTACTGCTTAGAAAGGAAATTTTAAAGTAACCAAAGCTCAAATGTGTAGGATTGTGTCTGTTCTTTATATGGCACAGAGATTTTTCTTTAAAGATAGACTTAAGACCTTCTGAGGTTTCTAGTTAGTCTTCATGGGAAGTGCTTAGCTGAGTCCACTGAGGCATTCTAATCAGAAGGGTGCTGGACATAATGAAGTTAACATCTGGGGAGATGGAGGATGTGGGGAAGAGGTCACTGTCTTTTAATTAAGTACAGCTGTAGCCAGAACTGGAAATACTCACTGATCTTCAGTAGTGCTTCTCTAGAGTGGTTCTGGGACTGGAACAACCAGTATCGTCTGGGAACTCATTATAAATGCAGATTCTAGGGCCAACCTCAGTCCTATTGAATCAGTCATTGTGGGTGAACCCAGAAATCCATTTTCATAAGCCTTCTGGGGGATTTTCATTTTGTCGTTTGATAACAACAGTCTAGTGTTACTCCAAAGTTTAATTCCCACAAAAGATCAGAATGTAGCCTGGATGTGTGACTCAGGATGTCATCTTGAGTGTCACCTTCGTCTGCCAGCGTGGTGTCTGCCCCCCACTAAAAGGACAATCAGGATTGCCATTGGTGTGCTGTACATCTGGACAATAGTGGACAAATAAGTAAATCCACTGTAGAAGTGAATCTTTACAGAATTGAGAACAAAGCATGACCCCTTGGGACTTAGACTTGGATAGTTTACTGTACCTATCTAAGAATGCAGCTCCCAGATTATCCCATAGTTATTTTCCAGAATCCAGTGCAGGACATGGTTGGCTTAAACCCATGATTAACTTCCCGGTGCTATAAATCTTTCCTTTTTCTTCCTTAAAAACAGTAACTTTTTTTTGCTTGGGCCTCATTAGATCATAGTTTGTCCTTGTAGAACTGATAAATTTTTATCTACAGCACAGAATCTTATGCTTACTGAATGAGCAACATTCTAGTTCTCTTTTTAAAATTCTGTTTCTTTTCTTTTTGTTCTCCCTGTGCAGTTCAGGTTGGCTTTGATCTCACTGTGTAGTCCAGACTGGCCTTGAACTAATGGCAGTCCTCCTGCCTCAGCCTCTCAAGTGTTGTGATTACAGATGTGCACCATCACACCTGGCTCCAAAATTTTTTCTTTAATTCTCTTACACACTCCCTTCTCCTACCCCTTAACCTCTCTTTTATTAAAATTCCTGGTGGGATCAGGAGAACAGATGAAATAGGAGACTTAACAAGAGATTATCTTACCTGAAGAGGGGTAAAAGTTGATCTGTCCAGAGAATCAGGTATGGTTTCAGAGGTCTTTCTCAGTGGCATCTCAGAGCTTGCAGAAACACTGAGCTGGAAGGCATGTATTCTTCCTTCCCAATGCAAGAATCTGGCCTTCCTCTCTCAGAGACTGCCTCAAGTTCTGTCTGAACAGCTTCTTGAAAGGGTAGTTTTGCCCTAGCAAAGCATCCTATTCCATTACAGCCTAGTCTGAGTGTCATTATAGAAAGTTTGTGCTGGGATTGATGTCTCTTTTTTTTTTCTTTTTTTTTTTGGTACTGGGGATCAAACTCACAACCTTGCACTTGCCAGGCAGGCACTTAAGCCACTGAGCTAAATCCCCAGCCCTGGGATTGATGTCTCTGAAACATCCCACAGGATCAGCCCTTGAAATCTATTCCTCCTTTTACTTTCTGGATCATTAGATTCTTCAGAGAGGGAGAAAGAAAGAAAAAAAAAAAAGAAAGGAAGGAAGAAAGAAAGAAAAGAAAGAGAGTTTTCTTCCTCCAGTTGGGTATTTCCTTAGCTATACTACACAAGACAGGTTCTCAGCTCATGAGGCTCTGTCTTCTAATGTTGTCAGGGCTGGGGGTTTAGCTCAGGGGAGTAAGTGCCTGCCTGGCAAGCCTGAGGTCATGAGTTCGATCCCTGGTACAAAAAACAAAAACAAAAAAAAAAAAAAAACCACTTCTAATGTTGTTTTGGTACATTCTAGTTGACCTGGAATTGATTGTTGAAAGTGATTTGAAAACCAAATGACACAAATGCATTGTTGCTTTATCATTGTGGTTGACCTGGAATGTAACCTTCTTAAAAAGTGACTCCCAGAACTTAAAACAATATATTTCTGTGTGTGTGTGTGCTTGTTTTCATTTTTTTCTATTTACATTATCATCTTTGTGCAACTAATGTGACCATGGATTCTTTCTTTCTTCCAAAAAGAATTTTATATTTTAAGCTCATTTTAAATCAGACAGACAGACACAGAGAGACAGACACAGAGAGACAGATTAAGAAGTATATAAAGATGTATACTTATCCTAGGCTTAAAAACAGATTTTTCCAAGCTCTGAGGTTCTAGGATAAGTTAGTTTATTCTTGGTATTCAGTTTTAGAGATCATAAAATGACCTCCCTATAACATTCAAGAATTGCAAACTGTAAGTCAAGGCTCAAAAGATCAATTTGCCAGGGATATCTTGATTGCTAGCTCAAAGTTTTATAGTACAGTGTTATCTTAATTACTTCTTTAACACAACATAAGGAAGGATGATTATAATCCAGTTTTTCCATGATAAAATTGAAATATTAAACCAGCTGATTGTGCAATTTAATGATTGTTCTAGACTGCTCCAGAAATATCTATAGGTACATAGGAGTCTATACACTTTTCTTTTATGATGATCATGCTTCTGTTTAGGTTCTTTGGAAAGAAGAATAATTCTTTTGGACTTGCAGTTTGTAAGCATCCAAGACAGTGCAGGGCAAGGATGAGGGTGTCTGTGGGCTTTGATCTGACGGTCCAGAGACAGAGCCAGGTTTCAGAGCGGTCCAGGATGAGCTCAGAGACCTCGGGATCTTTCCGCAGAGGATTTGTGTGAGCTGGATTTGCCTCTACTAAATAATACAAAACCTTTGCCAGAATAGAACCAAGTAATGCTGTGGATAAAATAGAAAGGATAGGAATACAAGTTGCAGATCTTTCCGTTCCTCCCAGAGTTACAGCAGTAAAGACAGATTAATTATATTGAGAGTGATTTGGAAACAGAAAATGACACAGATGCAGTGTTGCTTGAGCTTTGCAATTTTAGCAAGTTGAAATAAGAAACGTGTTAGAATGAATCTCTGACTGTCTATCCATGAGGCAGTTACAGAACCTCTTTGAGTCCTGATTTCCTTGTCTTCATGATGGAAATTATAAAGATGCTTTTGCCCCAGGGTTCTTATGAAGCAAGGTAACAGAGAATGTGTACGTGAGGGTATCCAGTTTTAGATCCTGTTGGGAGTTTTCTCCGCAGAATTTTCCCCTCAAAATAGCAAGGTGGAAATGTAGCAGCCTCCCCAAGAACTGTAGCAGGCTCATTATATTATACTATAATCTCTTTTTTTATGCCAGTCACCTGCATTTTTTTTTCAAACATACCTGAAAACCTGGTATTGTGTTTACACACAGGCCTTTGAAGTACTGCTCTGTTGCCTCCTATTTATCACCCACTGTGCTCCTCACCCTTCAAAATTCTTTTTAGAAGCAAAAATTCAGCCATTTCTCCTTCAGAATTCTTACTCCAAGCCCTTACCCATGCTGTCCCCAATCCTGGAGCCCTTCTCCCCACTATGATTCCTTTCACATCCCCCCCCCATCTGTCCTCTTTCAGCTTATCCCTCTCCCAGGAGATTTCTCCCGTGTTATCAGGGTGTCTCAGGCTCATGTGCATTTGTCTTGGGGAGTACCTTATACAAGCAAGCTGGTTTTCATGTTTGTGTCTCCTATCTACCCATCATGGCACAGAGCACGTGTAGGTTGCATGTAATGTGTATATCCTCACCACTCCAGAAGTGAAGAAGTTGGTAAATCAGCACAGCTCGTACCTTCCCACTTTTCCTCTGTGTGTACTTTTTGGCTCTCCTGCAGTTGCCTCTTTTGAGTAGACGTTTCTTGCCTATATCATTTTTCTGCTTCAAGACTAGGCATTTAGCAACTTCCATGCTTCTGGCCACTGTTGAATCACTGTGAAAGAAACTGAATCCAATATTTGGAATGAGTTGCTTCCTTGCCAGCCAGGTGAGTGAGCCAACTGGGGACAACAGTTCCACCCAAGCCTTCCAGTTGTAGTTTATGATTTTTTTAGTTCTTCTATAGAAGAAAGTAAGCCCAGTATCTATATACTAGCATTTAAATTAAAAATATGCTCTAGAATACATTTGGCAGTGTGCATGTATATGTGTATGTATAAGCAGTGGCTATGTTTTCTTAAGTTTTGGTAAATTAAACAATAAAGAAATAAGTGGTATTGTAAATCAAAGTTACCTTTTCACCAAACGTCCTCTGCTTATTTATTCCTGCTTATTTTTAATTACCAAGCCTCAGTAAACAGGTAAATGTAGAAATAGTGACTTTGGCAGGAAGGGAAAACAGTGTGTAACCTGAGCCTTGAGAATGAGTCCATACTGACTCTTGCAAAATGGGGTGAGGCAATACATTTTGAAAGGAATTTCAGTAGAGCAATTTATGTGATATGTGACTAAAGGCACAAATCAGTGAGTCTTTTATGAGCCAAGCACACCAGCATGTATACATTAACATGAATATAGTTTCTCCAGGAAAATTTGTTGGCCACACCAAGCTTTTTCCAGTGATGCTTCCATCACTCAACAGCTTTTTGGAAGTCTTCATTTGGAATTGTTTCTCAGAGTCAGTGTTCAAGTCACAACCACCAAAAACATTTTTAAATGTCACATGAAAATTGTAACACTGGGGGAGGGGAAGAAATCATTAGTACATTCACTAGGTTTTGCAGTCCTGTTGACTCTGTTACTGTTTGCCCTTTCCCAACTGATTCTTCCCTTGAAGGGAGCCATGCGACTATCACTGAGATCACTACCACTAAAGCAGCAGCACTGACTCTGTAGGCGTGTGTGCCCCCACAGGACTTTTTTTGTTGTTTTTTTGGTTTTTTTTTTGTCTTTTTGAGACACGGTCTCACTATGCAGTTCAGGCTGGCCTTGAGCTCACTTTGTAGCCCAGGCTGGTCTCAAATTTGCAATGATTCCCCTGTGTCAGCCTCCCAAGTACTGGGAATAGAGGCACGTGCCACCACAACAGGCTCTCCACATAACTTTAATGGGCACTGGAGGGACTTCTGCTCTTGGCAGTTTATCAAAACTGAGTAGTAAGAACACTAGACATTGTGCATGGTTAATACTTTTTACTTAGGTCTTTATCTCCTTAAGCCAAGGATCAGTTTGGAGATTGGGTTAGGTCAGTGATGCAAACCTTGAGAGCTTTCAGTGATAATGCAGCTTCGACATGCATGCTGTAGGTTTGCCCCTCTGGTTAAGGTTTTGCCCTTGGGAATTTCCAAAGAAGGGATAACAGAGATGTCACCAACAGCTGCTGTACATCACAGAGCGCTTAGCAATCCAGGGCTTCGTCCCCACATTGTAATATTTTTTTCCCTCCCTATCTTCTGCTTAAACTAGAAGGACTAAACCATTGAAAAACGTTTCCTTTACCTTTTTCTACTTACCTACTCCTTGCCTAACCTACACTTCTTTCCACACTTCAAAGAAAAACCTTTGATCACACAGTACACCTGCCTAAGTAAATAACAAATTTAAAATTGCCAGGGCAGTGAAAAGAAATGAAAAGCTTAAGTGATGTAGGAAGAGGATGACTTTAACCAGTCAGCAATACTTACCATAAACAGATCTTGAGAGGTATGTTATGGAGAGAGGGTCTGCAGTACAAAAGCCCTCGGGGAACCCATGACAAGTGAGCCCAGTTTCAGGGTCATGACTGATGGCTTGGGGTGTGGTGGAAACTTGTAAATGAACCGACCCAGGTGAAGTAAACTGTGAGGCATTTCAGTAATGATCTCATGTAAAGGACTGTAAGCCGAATTGCCCTTTCTGGGAAGCCTGAAAATTGGCTTTCACGTAGGTGTAAACTTCTGCTTGTTGGCCTGCCGTAGGGTCAGCCCTTTTGCCTTTACGCCTGCTGGTCTGAGCCAGCCAGAGGACAGCTTTGGTTTGGCTTCCTCTCTTCCTCTCTTTTCTGCTCACCCCCCCCCCTGCACCATGTAAGCTCACACCAGTCACAGCAAGGCAAGAATGCTTTCACCCTCCAGTTGTAATGTGAAAGAAACATGATCCTCACCTTGTTATGTTTTACTGTGTTTGCAAAGGGTTTCCTTTTCTAGTACTAAGATAAAACGGGGAATGTGGAAGCACCAATGAGGACATGGTGGTGTATTTGTAAAACATTTATTTTGTTGTGGTGATATGAAAGTTTAAAATGGTCATTAACATACAAGTTTAATCTTAGAATATAAATAAAACATTTTTGGCAGGAAGCTTAAATTAAAAAGAGGGGAGGTATTGATGGCAGTAATTATTATTTAATACTGAATGCCTTAGAAGGGTAAACGCTGAAATGTCTTCGAGGCCAGCAGGGCATGTGGCTGACGCAATGTCAGTGAGCGCCCGGTGACCGAGAGACAGGTTTGTAGGCAGGTAGGAGCAGCTGCTGCTCAGTGCTGGCCAACTGCTGTCATGGGGAATGCAGACCTTTGCTGCCAGGACTTCACATATTTTTAAAGCAAAGCCCGAATTCCAGAATTTTATGTGAAATCACCCAAGTCTGCAAGTTGGCAACTGATTGGATTTTTAAAAAGACTGCTTTAAAACATAGGGCCAAGCAAATCCCATCTGTGGGCCAGACCCAGCTCATAGGCCTCTGATGTGTGCCCCATGTAGCTGGGCTTTCGGTTATAGCACATGTGTTGTCAGGGAAAAAAGGGGGCGCATTAGTTTCCATTACAGACTGGTGGGAGATGGCAGAAGAGCAGGATGAGAAAATCAGTCTGAGACTTCCAGCTCGGTTTCCTGTCCAGCCCGTTTCAACATTTGCAGCAGCTGCCCCAATCTGAACTCACTCCTTCCCCTCCTGCCCCTTGGACCTCAGAAAGGACTGCCCAGACGTGCCACTTGCTTGGTGGAAGAGCAGCACATGAAAGAGAGAGACACGGTAATGACCACAGGGACAACTGCAGACTCATCCTTAACTTCAAAGGAGCAGTTGGAAATGTGGCCAGCTTTGGCAAAACACCAAGATTTCTCCACACTGTCAGTGACAGTATAAACCAGACCAAAGGCAGTCCGTCATAGACAGAATGAAACATCTTAAAGGAGGCAGCTGTTTTATGGAGGTCTGTTCAAAAGTAAAGATCAGATGCTGTGGGCATTTGGTCTGAGGCCATGGCCATGGAACCCATGTAGATATAAACAGCGGCCCAGCCTCCATGATGAGCTGCAGCCCCCTAACTCATGGCTTCCAGCTCACCCAATAAAGAATATCATATCACTGCCTTCCTCCAAGTGCAAATACAGACACTGTGCTTTGATGCCTCCAGTTACATTTCATTAGCATCTACACTCAGGTGAATGCTGCCCTCTGTATGATCACAACGTCTCAAATAGGGGTTTCCTGAAGATCTGCTTGGTCCTCAGCTTTGATGTATTTTTCTGCTTTGTTTCTTCATATTTCCATGTTCCTGCTTATTCTGGATGTGTTGCTTTTTCATTTTGAGCTGTTCCTTGTCTTAAACTACACAAATGGTATAATTACAGTAAACACAAAAACAAATCATGTCTCAAACCCATCACCTCATTTATTTTTCCATGTCTACTCCTCTTCCCACATGTCTATATCATTTTTACATAGTCTTAAATATAGTGAGTGGAGGGTCCACCCAAGGAAGGAGCAGCCTCTTCTTGTCGTTTGTATTTTCTGTACCACATCCTGATACCCTGCATCATCTTTGTGGTGGTTACCAAAGCCACGGGAATGGGATTTGTAGATCAACATTCATCATGGAGGACAGATTGAGTGGGAAAACTGCGTTGTAGGAAAGTCTATTAACTGATGAGCTACAAAGTATGGATTATCTCAGAATGCAGAGAGGAAGAGAAAGTTATTTTGAGTAATCTGCAAGCAGGAGCCCAAGGTGCCAAAAGGTACAGTGAGAATGGAGAGAAAGTAGTATATTTACATGTCAAGAAGATTGCTTGAGAATTCACTTAAGATTTCTATCAGTAATAAAATAACTGGTTTTAAATAGTTTCCATAAATACAAACTGCTTTTCTTTTCCTTTTAAAAAGTTGTGTGATTTCAGAAGAATTTAATTTTTAGAAGAATTTAAATTTTAGAACTTATTGTAAACGGATAGCCTTTTATTTGAGTGTGAAGGTAACCTCCTTATCCTTTTTGGACTGGCTGTACTATAAAACTATGGCAAAATGATACAAATGTGTGGGAAGGAAAGAAAAGGAAATGTGAAAATTAAATTAGGAAATGAGTTTGATTTTTTTTCTATTTAACATTTTTATATCATTTGCATGACTTTCAAAAGGAACAACCAAAATTAGCAAATTTGCCATCTCTTTTTAAAGATAGACCTTTGAACTCCTGAGCTTCTATTGGGAAGCCCCTTTTCGTCAGCCTAGATGTACTTTCATTTTCCAGTAATGTCTCTTTACTGCTTAGAAAAGCATATCTTGATTAAAGAACAGACAGGGCAAAATGAGCCATTTCGGATAGTCAAGTCTGGGTACATGAGACAGTTTTTGTCATAAAGAGGAGTTGCGGGAACGGGCTAATCTTTCAGTATTTGAGCATTGGTGTGGCAGGAGAGAGTCGCACCCCAGGGCACAGCCAGGAGATCTGTGTTTTGTTCTTGACATCTGGGTGCCACTACTACCATCCATGGTGGTGATGTAAGTGATGGGAAAATGGAGAAAAAGGTGATGTGCCTCATGTCAGTGGGCTTAGGGACGGCCACAGGCAGCCCGGAGGATGTGTGGCACCTGTGCCAGGTTACTGTGGCAGTCAGACAAAGCTGTTCAAGCAAAGGACATTGCAGTGATCCTTTAAATCTAGATGTAGTCTGTCTGTGTGTCTCTCTCTATCACTGTCTGTCTCTCTCATTGAACTGGAGGTTGTGGTTGCACTATATGTTCTATAATGTCTGTCCTTTTTAATTAGTTGATTCCTATCCCATATGGTTAATGGGGAGATTTATCGTTCATGGTTCCATGCACAACATCCACAGATATGACAACAGGAAGTAGTCCAGTACGGTCTTCCTGGGATTCTTAGGCTGACTCCCTTTCCCTGAGCCCGTACTTTCACATACGATAGGATGAGAAGTCAGTGGGGGCTGAAGTGAATCCTAATAATGATCCTAGGGGGAAAGTCTAGCCCAAGTTTCTCTTCTGACAAAAACAGGCAAGCACAAGTAGAGCACGCAGCATAGGTGCCTGTCAGAGCCTGGAGAAGCTGTGCTGGGCCCCTTCAGAGAGGAAATGAGCCCGAGGCAACTCGGAGCACCTTCTGCACCTTGTTTAAATACATGTGATATTCTTAGTCATAAACAACTTTTTTGCCTTTCTTTTCTGCTTCTGTCTTATCCAGGAAATTATAAATATTGGACCATACTCAAAATGTGCAAAGAAGAATAATGGAAGCCCCTGAATACCTTGATTTGGATGAAATCGACTTCAGTGATGATATATCTGTAAGTATTACTACTTATAAGCAGTGTTTTCAGGGTATTCTGCCTTCGACTTCATGGGCTACTTTCTCTATTACAGTCTTTATATTCACAATTCTTCCAGTTATATTTAGGAATTAGAAGTGGAAATCCTGCATGGCTGACAACATGTATGCTGAGGTGGGGGTCCTCAGGACTAAAAAGTGAGTCCTACCTAATTGTGTGTGAGGTTGAGAGAGTGAGGTATTCACCTCAGTGAGTCTCCAATCAATAATCTGTTACAGTGCAGTCAGGATTATTGGTGGATACACCTAGAAACTGTCTGTGTATGCACATAATTAATCCTGTGAATGTTAATTCACAGTTTCCTTGTATGGCTGGGTATTTCACAGCCATAGTCAAAATTTATTAATTGATGGAACTGAAGAGCTTAGTTTTTCCAGTTACTAAGCATCAGAACACAGAGTAGACGCTTGTTGGGAATACTGAGGAGGGGTGATGTACTGGTGCAGCTGGCATCATGGTTTCCTGCTAAATTCTGTGATGCCGCCGGCTGCTGAGTCTCTTAAATTCCTGTAACAAATACAGACTGTCTCTGAGTGAACTGTTTGTAGGACCTCACTTTATCACGGACCACACAGTCAGTGCCACCTTACCTGTAAACGTGCTGTCATCTAGTGCCACAGCAACTTTGGGCTCTCGGTGTGTGGTGAGAAAGTGGCTGATTCTGAGTGGCCGTGTAGCTTTTCTTCCCCAGAGCTCACAACTTCTGGCTTTATCTTCTGTCGGTCTGTCCTGGCCTAGAGCTGTGGATCACCACTACAAGCGATCCTGAAATGGTGACTGTTCTTTACTATGCCTCTGCTTTACTCTTTAACTTGAAGTAAAATATACTATATAGAAGAATTAGACTACTAATGTCTGATCTTGAAGACCTGAAATGCCCTCCTCATCCTGCTCAGATCAATTCCATACTAGGTTGTTTCATGTGAATTCCCTGTATGTGACAATATGGACAATTTGGAAGAAAACAAGAGTTAATATGATAGAGAGTGAATATCTCCAATTGTCTAGTTTTGAAATTTTTGCCTCTTATATTGCTTTCTTGTGATCTACTTTGCTCTGTTTTGTTGTGTTTAATTCTACCCTTTTGATATAATTGCATGGGTAAGATGGATGACCATATTGCTGTTTTTGTTAGATTGTGGAGCAGAACTGTTAACAGTCTCACTGTTTGAATGTCTACTTTACATGTTTTAACTTTGTAAATTGAACAACTATTTCCAAGAAGTCAGCATGTAATTTGTCAAGCAATAATTTCTTCGGGTTTTTTTGTTGTTGTTCTTTTCCTTTTTTCCTTGGAATACTGTATTGTTGCTACCCTTTATTCTGTTTTGTTTTGTTTTGTTTTTTTCTCTTTAAATAAAATTATTTTAAAAAAAGAATTAGACTACTATGATAATTTCCATGAATCATCTGTTTTATACAATCTTGGATAACTCTCCTTTGTACAGGAGAAGTGTGAATCCAACCTTTCCATGTTTCCAGACATTTTCCTCAGTTTTTAAAAGTCAATTTTATTTTGTACTCTTGATACTGTAGGATATGTTTGCATAGTAAAATGATTAGCTTAATGAAGCAAATTAACATACTTGTCATCTCACATAGTTATTCTTTTAAAAAGAAATTCAGCCAAAATCTACTTATTCAATATGAATCTCAACTTCTGGACAATTTTATTAACTATGACCTGGTGTTGTAAATTAGCTCTCTAGAATTGTTCATTCTACATACATTACGTTGTATCATCTGACCTACATCTCCTTTTTTTATTGTTTTTATTTTATTCATGAATGGCAAGTGAACTTCCTCCTTACCATAATATCTTTGTCTCAACTGCTGTGCTTGACTTAAGAGTGTTCATAGTGTGGTTCATTTGCAAGGCATTTTGATTGGGGGGGACAAGGAGAGTGCAGGATGGTGGATGGATGACAGAAGGTATAATAGAAAAGGAAACTTGTGTTATGATTAGGAGTTACATGGCTGCTGTCCCTGGTTTGATAATAAGCTTGTCTTTTGAAAGCTGCAGCTTTGAAGGCAGCCAGGTTCCTACCTTGTTCTGGCCTTTGCTGGCTAACAGTTGGGTGGCATACATTAATTGCATCTCTTTGAGACACTCACCCAACTTGTACGATTGTCTTGAGGACTGGGTGAAGTAATAATATACGATACACTTAGCATAGCACATAGTGAGTTATTCTTAAAAATGATAGCTTTTGTTGTTATTTCAGTAAATAATACAATAATATTTATATGGCCAATGGTGAAAAAAGAACTCAAGGGAAAAGACTAGGCGTGATGTCAAGATTTTTTTAGTACAATAGAGCACTTCTATTTACAGAAGAATCATCTGGCAGTAGCCCATAATTTTGATGAATTAGGAAGCTCTACTTGAAAGATAAAATATGTTAAGCAAGAACTGAAGCTGTTTAACAAGTTAGACTATAGGATTATGTAAGAGTTGAGCTTCTATAACTTGACTACTCTGAAACATAAACATGTCCATCTGTAATAGTGCACTGTACCCAGACTTCCACCCTTTAAATATGTTCCATTCTTTTTAAACTGCATTTGAATTTAAATCTGATTTGAAAGCACGTGGAATTAATGAAACAGTAATAATGGCTGGTGCTTATTGAGCACTTACTGCTGGACAGGCATTATCTTGTTTAATCCTCACAGCAATCCTGTGTAGAAGGTACTATTACCTTCTCCCACGTCCCACCACAAGGACATTTGGTGGTGCTTGGAGACATTTTCATTGTCATACTGAGAGGCGCTACTGGCAATCAGTGGGTGCAGGCCTGTTGTTAGTGCCCTTTGCATGGTGCCTGTTATCAGGGAAACCTGCAGTGAGTCTCCAGTCTCCTGCCCAGGTTTTGTTGGTGCATGGCAGGAAAGAAAGAGCAAGAGACAGAAGTGGTGGATGCATAGCAGGGATCTGGGATGACCACTTGTTCTCTGGGAACAAAGGGCCCCAGGGAAGCCAGACTTTTAGTATTTATTCATTACATCTGAGTCAGGGACAATGGGTGAAGGGCTGTGAGTATTTCCTGGAACATTACAAGGGCTAGGAATATCAGAGCATTTCTGCAGGGACAAGGACAAGGATGAGACATGGGTGCAGTGTTGCAACTATAGCTTGCCCATGCCTAGTCCTCTTCAGCAGGTCTCATCTTGCCCCATCAGCCCATAGCAGTCGCTTGCTCTTGGGATTCCAGTTCTGACCAGAAAAGAGTGGAGAGTTTCCATGTTGCAGGCTGACCTAAAAAGGCAGGATGAGGACAAGCTTGGGTGTCCCTGAGACTCAATTTATAATTTGTGACCCCCAACAGCCAGGGATGCTTATACACATCCAACAACATACAGGACACTCTCCTACAACAGATAATCATCTGGCCTAAAACTCGACATTACCAAGGCTGACGGCCCTGGTCTATTCTAACCTCCTTGAAACTGAGGGAGCTCTACCTCGAATTGAGACTCTAAACATAATAGATTTTATCAAGATTTAGTGTCACCCAAGTTGAATACTTCAAATATTTGTTGTGCCTATTTACTTAAATAAGTTGAGAGTCATTTGAGTGTTGCAGAGGTATACCCCTTTTTTCATCCTGGAACTCAGATTACAGCAATGAAGATTACTCTCTCAACTTATCTAAGTACACTAGGAGCAACAAATACAGCCGCTTTACAGGTTAATTGGAGATTATTCAAATGCTAAAACTGAAAAACGAACATGTTTTCATTGTGCTAACTCACTCACACAGAAATTTAGTTTGCTTCCAGTGAACATGCTTTTGTTTTTCAGATTCTGTAAACCGTTATGTCTGACAGCCCTTCTGACTCTTTCCTGGTTAAGTGGAGGAGAGGGAAGGGGAAGGTGCACTTTACATTTGGAAAAGATGTTTACAAAATCCTGCCAGAGTCCAAAACTCTTCTTACTCTCCAGCTGTAGCCCTATTACGTAGGATAGGCTTTGTATTTCATGGATCTTCCCTCTACTCCTGAGCCTGGTTCTTGTTTTAATTAAAACACAAGCTGTATATTGGTATAAAAAATTGAACTTTTTTGCCTTTACCCAATGAGACAAAACACAGAAGGCAACCAAATTATTTTGAAGTTTTCCAGACTCGAAAATAATGTGCATCCTTTGCAAAATACAGAATATAAACTTCTCATAACCCTTTCGTCTAAAAAAGGCAAAACATTGCAGCAACTGCAGGTCCATGAGTGAGATGGCGACACACATAAACACAGAGATTCAAAACAGGGCTGTTCTATCACTTCAGATTGGTTTCCAGATTTTTCTTTATTCCTATGGGAACAAGATCCCTCTATTGTTTTTCCCCCCTCTATTGTTAAAACAAAAACCTCTGGCATTCCTAAGAGCCACAGTGTGTTTGTTTACTAAGAAAGTCCAATTTGCTGTTCTCAAAAACAGCATCCCACGTGAGACTGAGCGAAGGGTAAAGCACTTCATCTGGGGGGTGCCTGTCACAGCTGGCTGTGCCACACACCGAACTCAGTTGGTTAAGTCAAATTCTCTGGATCAAGCCTCACATCAACTCTAGGAGACAGACTCTCTTTTTCTTCTGTTTTTCAGATGAGAAAATTAAGGCTTGCAAGGGGTGTGTGACTTCCACAAAATTATTGATAGATAAGTGACAGGTCAGGACTTAAATATTGAACTGTTTGACCACATTACTCTTCCCTCTGAGCACCCAGTTGAGTAGAAGTACCTCTGGACCAGTCACGGCACCCTTGTGCTCCCCACTTGGCATGGGAGTGATTACAGATTACTTCTTGGCAGTCAAAGAGTTGGTATACATTATACGTAAATAAAATAGCAGCTAAAGGGAACTTAAGCAAATATCTTAATTTTGCTATATCTCAAATTTCTTTTCTGCAAGTTGATAATCATCTTTACTTATTGTTTTGGACTTTTAATGAAAATGTGAAAATTTATGTATATGCGTTATATAAACATGCACATGTATGTGAATACATACATATGCATAGAGATAATACATAGTACACATACCATTCATGTACATATCTTCACACAAATAGAAATGAGTGATCACATTTGGTCTGCACAAAAAATAAAAAATAAGTTATGTGATTGCCAAAAATTGTCAATTTTCACCAGAGTTGTAAGTCAGACTGTTGATGTCCCAATGCCAATGTTAGATGCCAGAACTGGGACTAAATTTTTTGGACTCCAAACCTTGGACCACACATCTCTGATAAAAGGTAGAGAGGAACCTTAGTAAAGAGTGAGTTCAAAGAAGAATAAGCAACTGCCAATTATTTTTTTGCATTTACCTCGTTTAGTCTGCAGATAACCCTGGGAGTTCTTATTCTGCTTGATAGTCATTGGCTTGAACAAAAGTTATGACCATCATAACTTGGGCCTACTGCAAGATAAAATTTTTAAGTTATTTTGTAATTTTTAATTTTGCTTTACTATTTAAAACTTCAACATCATTTTTTCTCAGTCATTTCAATATTTTCTTTTTTTTTGTTTTTTTTTTAATATTTTCAAATTAAATAATAACATTTGTTGAACACTGTGTATTGGCACGTGATTTCCCGTGTTTTGTGTTCTTATACTTTACACCATAATTTTAACAGCCACATTCTCAAATAGGAACAGTTACCATCATGTTTTACCAATGAGATTAAGAAATTAATCTTAACTGTACAGTGGTGAAGTCAGGATATAATATGAGCATTCTGGCTTCAGACTTCATGTGTGTAATCAGTGCACTGCAAGTGACTTCTGTTTGACCTTCCCATTTCCCATCCATGTCCACAGCTTGTAGTAAAGGAAGTCATTTGACACTATGACTTCACTTCCTTTGCCAGTGTGGATCGTGATCTTTTGCCTATTGTCCATTACATTAATTGCATCAGTAGTACATTATAGTAGTTCCCAATGTACTCTGAAGATTATCAAAAAGTTACTGAATTTTCATAAATACTAAAAAAATCTAGCATTTAAATCTTTATTAATATTTTTTAAAACATCTAAGGAGATATTAATGTTTTTTTAAATATCTAAGGAGATATAATAAAACTAAAGAACCAGAGCAAATGCATTTGAAAATAGGATTATAGTAATTTTAATTAATGGAGCCTGAGGAAATGTATTTCAATAATGGATGATATAGTAAAGTGTGGATCATGAGTACAGTATCCATACCATAAAGAGGTGGTAGAAACTGTGATAGCAGCTAAGTTACCTGTGAAGACATGGGACTTGGAAAGAGAAGAATGTCTCAAGAAAAGAATTGTACAGAAATATACCCCATGAAATAGAGAGAGAGAAAAGCTTTTACAAAAGAAAATGGAAAGGAGTTTTCAGAGATACAGAACACTAAAGGAGCCAAAGAGAGGAGCAGGGTTTAAGGAATTAAAAGAAGGGACTGTCATTATTGGCAAACAGGTTATTATCAAAGATGAGGGTTGAAACTTGTCCACTGTTTTGAACTTAAGACTGTTGTGGAGCCAGGCGCAGTGGTACCCACCTCAAATCCCAATGCTCTGGGAGGCCAAGGCAGAAGGATTGAAAGGTCCAGTCCAGTGAGGTGACTTAGAGACAGTAGGCGCTGCCTCATTAGAGCGATGGGGTGAAACCCAGTGCTAAGACCCTGAATGCAGTCCCGTTACTGAAAAACAAGACTTTTGATGACTGTAATAAGTACGCTGTCTGTGGGGTAATGTCACGTCATGGTGACTGGGAGAGTAAATACGGATACGAAGAAACAGATGAACAGAGACAGTTTTTTCCAAACACATAGCTCCTAAACACAAGAGCAGGAATGCTCATGGACTTACTGCTGGGGAGTAGAGCGTCCTGAGGCCACAAGAGTGCTTATTTTATAGGGTCGAAGGGAAAAGCTGGCACTGAGAGAACAGCCAGGGAGATGCAGAGAAGGGGGCATCTGGCAGGACAAGAGTCTTAGAGAGGTGAGGAGAGAGGAAAGTTGAGCCCACACAGTCGGTTAGAGATGCAGGAGTGGACAGGCCACTTCCTCAGAGATGGGTGAGGACCTGACAGTCCTCCTGAGCTGAAAGGGTGAGACTTTGGAGAGGAGGACAGCATCTTATAAAATATTATGCTCAGAAAAATATCATTTGAGCTGGGCCTTTGTCTTCATATGTTGTTGTCTTTTTTATTGCATGCCCATTGAGATACCTGCCTGAATTTTGGAAAGCTCCTTGAAAAAACATGAATTTCACAAAAGTTGTTTGGATAGGCGGCTTGTTTTTTTTTACAGACTTAGTGGGACCCTAGTTGCTAAAGTTTCTAGCTCGAAAAGGTATGAGGGAGATTATTCTTTAGTTTTCCATAGCTCCTTACCATTTGAGTAATGTCTGCTTGTTCACACAACTGGCTTCAGTTTTTAGGAATAAAAGCCAAAACTTTTCAGGCACAAATAATATCAAATGGTCAGAGATCCCCATTGCCTGATGTAGAAATCACGCGTTAGGAATCCCGTGCACATTCAGAATGCTTTGCGTGGCAGGATGACAAGGCTGACTGATTGAGACGCAGAGGTATCGGCTGTGTAGTTTGTGAATCTGAATTTTCAGTGTCAGTCTTCACCCACAAAATTTCGTGGGTAAGAAAAGGACAAAAAGAAGCCAAGTAACATCATGGAATGGGCTGAACCTTCTTTCGTTTCGTTCTAGTTCTAGTTCTAGTTCTAGTTCTAGTTCTAGTTGAGCTCCTCTCATCCTGTCTCATTACTTCTCACATCTTGTTCTACTGAGCTTAAAATCATGACCGCAGTGAAAATAGGAGGAGGGGGCTGTCAACACTCACCAAAAACAGGTTACAGAGAAGACGCACCAACATTTAATGGCAGCTAACAGTGTATAAAATGTCTTCAGTTATTTCAGATGTTTTACAGATAAGGAAACTGAGTCTCAGATATCAAATCATTTGTTTTTCTAGAACTAGAGCTAATAAATGTCAGAACTACAACTTGAATCTAGATCTTCTGTCCACAAATTCATTATTCAGTATGCAAAGGACATCAGCAAGTACTCATACTGTTACTCTGTTGAATGTTTTTGCTTCTTTTAAATGCACATAATTACATTGTTAGATTTGTAATTATGAGTTCTTCTAAGATTAGTTCTATGTGAAAGTAAACTGCTATTATAGTTAGTGTTACTACAACTAAACTCATGGACAACCTAGAGGAATTCATGTAATTCAGCGTAATAAGTGCTTAGTATCTGAGTTAATAAAATATTGTGTGTATCCCCAGAGCAGATAAAACTTTCATTTACAGACACAGATAACATGTACTGTGACAGATTCTGTGAATCGTGCATGATTAAGATGAGGAGATAATGTAGAGCAGTTGTTTTTGAACTCATACATCAGAGTCCCTGGATAGCTTGGGATAAAACAGATTGCTAGACCCCACATTCAAGAATTCTTGATTCAGAAGCTGAATGACTTCCAAGAGTTTGAATTCCTAAGAATTCCCCAGTGTTGTTGATATCACTGACCCAAAGATCATGTTTTGAAAGCTGGCAAGACTTCTATCTGGGAGTGTCAGGGGACGGTATTGTAGGAGTGACAGCCAGGCAAATCTTGAAGAATCTAAAGGAGTTTTCTTTAGTGAAATGGGTACAGGGACATGTAGGTAGATACAACAGCAGACATTAAAGGTAGAGACAGATGAAACAACAGGTGGGAAAACCACAAGAGATTTGTTATTTTGCCAGGTGTGATGGCATACACCTGTAGCCACAGCTACTCAGTGACAGAGGCAAGAAGATCACAAGTTCAATGCCAGCCTGGGCAACTTCACAAGATTGAGGCTCAAAATAAAAAAGCAAAGGGAATATAGCTCGGGAGTAGAATACTTGCCTAGCATGTTCAGGAACTGGATTCAATCACCAATACCACGAAGTAAGTTAATAAAAGGGATTTGTTACTGCCACGGTCAGAAGAAAATTTGACAATACTGAAAGATGAAGCTAAGCTTATGCCATGATTATGCTCATGGTCTTTGGCCTAGAGGCTGTATGAAGCATTGAAGGATTTTAAACAACCATACCCTTAGAGAAAATTTGCATTTTAGAAAATAATTGACTTTAGTGCCAGTATCAAGGCTTGGGAGAAATTCCCACTTACTACCTAAACATGAGAAAGCTCCTTTGAATGTCTGTAGCATTATGCCCATAAGTTAGTAAAATGTATGTACACAGTGGCATTTGTTCAGTCTCTGTGTGCTGTCCACATGTGCAAGTCAAATCAAAACTGACTACACTCCTCTGTGGTCAAATAGGAAGAGCTAGAACTCAGTAACGAGTGGGATATCCCAGTGTATCTTCCTTTGTGGTGTGGGTGAGGGTACATAGGCCTGGAAATAGAGACAACAGTTCACTTTTTTTTTTTTTGTGCCAGGGAGTGAACTCAGGACCGCTTGCTTGCCAGGCAGGCACTTTTGTAGCCTGAGCTAAATCCCCAGCCAACAGTTCACTCATCTTAATCACATACATGTCCTTAAGCCCAGCGAGCAAACATTATTGAATTTGTCATTAACTGTATTTAAATACAATCAATCTTAAACTTTTTCTTTCTAAAATTTTTTCCTTGGATAAAAAGCAAATAAATAAATAAATAAATAAACAAAACAAAATAAAAATAAAAACAACCCAAATAAAGAAGGTGGGGTGTATGACGACCAGCGCAGTAGTCCCAGTTTTAGTTGAATTATAGACTGTAATTTTTTAACCTCTTCCAGCTGGTCTCAAGAATCTCCTAGATCCCTTAGCAAGCCTGTACTTGGCCAGAGGTGTAAGGTACCTTGTTACTGGTAGTACCGAGAAAAATGCGTTCTCTATGTATGTCACCTCTGCCCAGTGCCGTAATGTAATAGGGAAGAATATTTTCATTTTTGCTGTAAGAGACAGCCTCCCTCCTTCTGTAGTCTCTGAGGAATGGCCAACATAAACAGGATGTTATTGCATCAGACAGGTAAGAGTAATTTCTCTAATGAGCCATCTGAGATTTCACTTTTCACTTGGAAATACTGGAATTTAATTTGTTTGTGATGTGCAGTTGGAAAACTGACAATAGCCACAACTGCCCGTCTTTCAGGTACTCTGTGGAAAGCTCCAAAGGTCACAATACAGTTGCCTCGCTTCCCCTGTCAACAATCTAAAGTACCATGGATTTGAAAAACGTGTCTGGGTTACACATTCATCACTTGCAAGGCTAGAGTAATCCTAATGAGTTTCTCATGGTCATTTTTCTTTCAGATGAAATGTTTTTCTCAGTCCCCGCACAAAACTTTGCTGTGAGAGGGAGTTCGTGGTAAAGATCATTTGCTTAAGAACATTCCTCTCAGAAATACTGAGCAAAATATTCTTATCAAAGTTAATTTTTTTTTTGTTTTGTTTTGTTTTGGTACCAGGGATCGAACTCATGACCACGTGCTTGCAAGGCAGGCACTTACACTGCTGAGCTAAATCCTGGCCCCCTCAAAGTCAATTTTGTGAATTAAAATATGAGTGTAATGGGAGACAGTCCCGGCTTAGCCTTTGATTAAAGGAAGTGTTCATCTGACTAATTTTATTGGAAAACCACCTTCTCTAAAGGAAGATTGATTGGCATAAACTGTAGTCCCCATAAATCATACCTATTAATTTTACATTTGCTTTCAGTTTTTGCAATTTTGTGCCTCCGTATGTTGTAATTTGTTATCCTGAGAGCTAGCCCCTGAGCTGGTGCTGGGACCTGGCTCGAAAGGTGGCTCCTTTTGAGTCAAACTCATCTGTATGAGAAACAGATGAGCTTTCAAACACACACCCACACTCCTCTCCTTTTTATGACATTATACTGGTATTTCCCAGGGAGACACAGATGCTGCAGTCAAATCCATGGCAAGTGGCGATATCAGGGACTTTGGCCTGGTCCACCCGCATCAGGCTGGACTTGTCTCCCCACTGCCCTGGATGTTCCAGGATGCCTGATGCTCCTCCACTTGGTTTCCCAACTGACTTGGCACTCAGAATCCAAATATATATGTGGAAACTTTCAAAGTCAGATCATTTTTACCTCTTCCTCAGGTAGCGGAAGTGATGAGAGAACACTGCTGGGTATTTCCTGTGTTGGTAGCTACAGAAGGGCTGCCAAACCTCTTTTCAATATGCATTGCTCATGTGCTTTTTAGGCAGAACTTAGGATGCTGCCCAGTCACCAGGCAGCCCATTTGGGGTACACTGGAATAGACTTCCTGCAAATAAATGTTGTGTGCAAGTATCTCTTCTTGTGTTTAGTTTTTCTGGCCAGTTAGAGTAAATGCTCTCATATTACACTGCTACCTTACTCACTGTCTCCTCTGACTTTCCATTCAGTATTCAGTCACGTCACTCAAGACCATCCCAGAACTATGCCGAAGATGTGACTCACAAAATGAAGACAGAGCAGGTAAGCTCTGTAAGCTTAGCTCCACACCTTTCTTCCTTATCGTGACTTAGTGTTGAGGGCTCGGGAAAGCAGTGGTTTGCTCTTGATGTTTTCTTTTCCCTTTGTGATTTTTCCCCTCACATCCCCTCCCTACACCTTCAATAAACAAATGTTTGGTCCTCCACAAGAGGATAACCGGACAGAGAAGCCCTAATAAAGACCCAGCTGCATACAAAGAAACACAGGTGATTATCTCATCATCCCCAAAGCACAGTATATGCAGAGACATTGAATGCATTTACTACCCGTAGTGCAAGAACTGGCTTGGGGGATAGAGCTTTGCCAAAGTCTGAACCCTATCAAGGATGCGACATGGCAGAGTCTGCAGCAAGCCATACTAACAGTCAAGATTAAAGCAGAGCTTTGGCGTTTAATAGCATAAGCTAAACAGAACTGTGGCACCTAGATGAAAACCAGCTGCTTGACCTTTCCTCCTTGCAGTCCCCTCCCCTGACAAAAAATATATTCAGGGTGTTTTTCCTTCTATCAATCAAATTAGCATTTCTGCTTTTCTTTCTGTGATGGGCAAAAATGAAAATAGGAGAAGGATATTGATGGGAATGAGATCATGGTATTAAACTATGAAATGATGCTTACTTTTCCCAGGTAATTACTTTAAACCATCACCATTAACCTTGCTGAAACTAGACCTCCCCTGATAGTAACGAGAATCCTGAGAACTCTGGTTGGTGGCCAACTTACTGTGATCCTCTAATTATGTGTACTGTATTTTAAAATAAATAGATGTACCTCACCTATACCACTTCGAGAATTTTAGGTCTTTCCAACTGAGAGTACTTTTATAAAGTTAATTTACTTTTCTTCTGGACTGCTTGTTTTCTTTTAACATTGTGCTTAGTTGAGACAGGAATAGTAATTAGTCTTTCTAAGTTTACCTCTCTGTGTATAAGTAACGCATCAGTATTTGTGCACATATGACATTTTAAAATTTAATAACAGTTTTCACTTACCCTTACTTCTATCTTTTTATTTTAAAACACTCCAGTTTCTATAGGGCTTAACAGAGGCTTTTGGCTATGTGTTATGATTGTTTCAGTCGAACCAATGCCTGTGGTCAGTGACACAAGTCACAAAATGCAGTACAGTGGCCGCTAGTCTCAGGGTCCACATTCATTAGCACTATGCGGAAGTGAAGAAAACCAGTGCAACTGCATAGCTATCCAGCGAGGGCTGGTAGGAGGCGAGAGGAGGGCAAGGTGTCCAAACACTTGAGTCCTGGTAGAATTCAGCTGTTTACAGTTCTACGATCTTGAGTCTGTTGTTAATTATTTATAAAGTAAGGCTAACTGCAGGAAACTCAAGAATTCAAGGCCAAGCCTGGGCTACTGAGCAAGAGCCTGTTTCAAAATTTAAAAAGAGAAACTTTTACCAATGAAACTAGCTATTGTTAGGATCAAAATTAGGTGATGTATCAGAAAGCACTTTACAATAAAAAAGTATCTTCTTCTTTAACTGGAGGTGGGGAGTAAGCAAGAAAAATAATACCAGTTGTTTCATGAGTGATAATATAGGTACCATTAATGTATTAGGTAGTGTTGTGTGAACTTTACGTACCTATCATCCCTGTGCTTAAGTACTGTTGGGATGGTTAAGTTACAGACAGGCAAGCTGAGAAACATCATCAGGTATCTTGCCCAGAGTCACACAGCAGCCAAGTTTGAGAGCCGAGGTTCAGACCCCAGGAAGTCTTCCTCTAGATTCAGTTCTTATCTCTTACACATACTACCCCGCAAGAAAGCTGGATTTAGCAGCAGCAGTTTAGTTTTAGCATGCTGTCCTTTGATAACTTTTTAAATTCACATCTTCCCCCATTAAGGATTAATTTCTTTTCTCTGTTAAGTCACTAATCTTAAGTGAATAAACAGAAACTTTCAGCAGTCGTTCTTCCTCAGCTGGTTTATTCCATTCTCTTCAGGTCTTAGGATTTCTTGTCCTTTCACATTAAGTCATGGTACATTCTGTGGCAAGGAGGAGGTCAGCTTCAAGTTCAGAAGCTTTGGGGCCGGGGATTTAGCTCAGTGGCCTAAGCACCAGCCTGGCAAGCATGAGGTTGTGAGTTCGATCCCCGGTACCAAAAAAAAAAAAAAGCTATATTTCAAGTTCAGAAGCTTTTAACCTTCACCCAAAGCAAAGACCCAGTGCTCAAGGTGGTCAGCAGTATTTAGACTGACAGGAAATCGATGTATAAGGGAAAGACTCAGGTATTTTAATAAAATCACCTATACTCCTCCAATTCGATAGCCCATTTTGGAGGCCAGGAAACTATATTCTAATAGATTGAGTGATTCTAGAAAAAGGCATACATGGAGAAATTCACCTGTACACAGCACCACTTTATCCGTGAACTTTGAAAGAAATCTTGTGGTAATGTTTGGGAAAGAAAATAAGGTAAAATTTTCAGAATCAATTTCTAAAAGAATGGAAATATTTTCAGTCATTGTCATGAACATAAAGACATAGAGTAAATCCTATTCAGCCTGACTTTGTTGTATCAGCCACCGAGGGAGAGTTTGTCCCAGGGATGCTAGCAAATTTCTGTCTTCACAAATACATGGCAGCGAAAAGCACTTTGGCCTCTAAAAAACATCTTTAGCACAGAGTCGCTTGGGTAAAACATCCTCTGAACCTCTGTCCCTGACACCTCACACTTTACTTTTCTAGAATAAGCATTTGCTACTTGAGGTGTTTTGTCAGTATCCTTGTATTAACAGGTCTTTAACCATTATTCTTATTTGTTCTCTGATTTATTCATTCAACTCATATTTGTTGAGTGTACGCTGACCTAAGCACTGAGGATGTGGCAAATAACAACAGCGTCCCTGTGTTCGGGGACTTACAGTTTAATTGGGTGACAGTCAAAAAGCAAACAAATCAATAAGTACTGAAGATTGTTGCAGAGAACCATATGCAGCAGCATGAGTAATGTGACAGAATATCATGTGGGAATGAGGAAGGCAAGGCTGAAAGTGGTGGCCAACCTCTGGCATGCCTGTCACAGCCAGCTGTTTGTTTTGGAAAGCTATCACTGGCTTAAGAGGTCAAGGAATGTTAGAACTACCCAGTCACGGGACCATCAGAGAGGAGGACTGAAGGTAAAGGAACTAGCAAGTGGGAAGTCCCTGGCCTGAATGAATTTAGCAATACAAGAAAGTAAAGAAACCCAGTGAAACTGCTGCATGGTGAGCCATAAAGAGGGAGGTCAGGGACATGACCCAAGCCATAGACTCCTGTTTCCAAAATCCTGTATTCCTTTTGCAGAATTCCAGACCAGAACTGTTTCAGATTTTGGAGTCTTTTAGATTTTGGATTTTCAGATGAGGGATGCTCAACCTAGGAAGAAACCTCAGCTTATAGAATCTTAATTCTCATAGACAAAGGACTTAGAAATCATCTAATCTGAGAGAAAAAACAAGGAAGTATAAATAATAAATTGGTAAAATATTGACAACTCACGAATATGGATGAAGGCCATACAGTTATCTGGGGTATTATTTTTAGGTTTGCAACTGGTATATATTTATTTTACAAATAGTCTATAGATTATAAAATGAAAAATTTTCAATTATCTACAAAGAGTTTTCCAGAAGTTTAAAAACTAATCCTAAGCCAATGTAGTCTTTGAAGGTTACTCTTACTATCCTTTCCGTGGGGTCATGCAGCCTGTACCCTCTTACTTCAGTGACAAGGAGGGCACAGTCTCATGACATGGTCCACACATAAAAGGCTTTCTGTATTATTCAGCCAAAAATCAATAACCCTTGAATTCCCAGCCGTCAGCCCTCGCTCTATGCAGAGCCAGGTTCATCTCTGCACCTGGGCAGAGGAGGAGGCACCTGCTCCTGGGAAGCAGCACTTACATGCCGAGTGTGTGAGAAGAGAGGTCACTCTTCTTTTTGTCATCTCAGCTTACCCATCCCCATCACAGTTTTAGGTGCATCTTTGTTGTTCTTCGTGCCCTTTTGTGTGTACACTGCAGTCTTCCAGCACCTCTCTTACCGTGGACCCCAAGTTGAACTTGAGGTCTGCTCGTGTATGGTCTGATCAGTACCAGTCAGCCAGTGGAACAGCCGTGAGGGTTGTTATGAGCCTTGCCTCTCTGTGTGAGAGGGCGCATTCTACTTGCCTGTTTCCTCAGTGTTCTGAGAGGGACAGGAATGAAAATCGAGCACTGTTCCAGCAGCCCTCTGGGAGACGTCCAGGCAGGGGCACACACAATTCATCTCGTTCCCTGGGCAGCTCCAGCCAAGAGTCCAAGGATGGTGAGTGGCAGTGCTGGAGACTTGGGGGCCTCCCGTGCTCTCCCACCAGCTCTCCATTGCCTGTAAGTTTATCTGGGGTGTGCCCTTTAGCCAAGGTGTTGATTCCTCTAACAGAAATAATATTTTAAACCATTCCCCCTTATTACACTACCCTGTCACTGGGGCGTTGAACTTTTGAGACAGAAGAGATTTTGAAAGGAAGGAAGATGGGGGAATTGGAGGGTCCACAGAAAGGCATAATGACCAAGAGAGAGCGAGAAGCCCAAGAGCACACTGCTATGCTAGAGCTGCACAGATGCTGGGGAGGGTTCTGAATTATTCCCAAGACACCCAGACGGCCATGCAATATGCCAGGCAAACAGCTTCCTTAGACTCAGAGTAACTGTGATTATTATGCCCATTTTACTGATGAGAAACAGAGGCCAGTAGAGAATAAGTCATTGGCTCAAAGTTCTGGAGCTAGCAAGTGAATCTGAAACCACCCCTGCTGTCTCTGCGGCTTTAGACTTTGAGTCAGCCAAGTGATTTAGTGCAAGAAACCATGAGTAACAAGTAGTATAGCACAAGGATTAGCATCAAAGGAAGTTATGTGTGAAAATTTTACAAAGAAGAAAGTTACTTGTGAAATGTTTGCACTTGTTCTCTGCTTACTACCTACCACTCACATAGGAAAAGGAGACCACGAAACAGTGAATGTTAACTCTACTGGATGGCTCTAAATGAATATAAAAATACATTATGGCAACATATGGGATTCAAATAAAAACATATTCAATTTCATTGACTTGAAGTTTTTAAATTAGGTATTCAGATACACATTTGTTTCGATTCATGATGCTTAAAATATCTTGTGATGCTTTTAAAATATGTATCTGGTAAGCTCATTGTAAAATTTTCTCATGAAAGAAATAAAATATTAATGCAGCTTTGCATCTGAGATCTTAAATGCTTTAAGATTTAAAATTCAGTTATATAACGGTAATAAATGATGTAATATCTTCGTGACTATATTATGAAAGCATATTAATACCTGAATAATATAAAATGTTACATGATTTACTTAGTATCTTATAAAAGTCCTTTTGGATGTGTATTTAAAAAAATTGAGGTCTGTTTGGGCCCATAGCCCCGCCCTTCACCCGCAGGAAATCTCGCAGAGACCAGCATCGCGGCCTGACTCTTTGGGACCGGAAACCTCCCGGACCCACAGAGTGGCCTGCGCTGTTTGGATTGGGAGCTTTGCGGAGACTGGCATCTCGGCCAGGTCTGTTTGGGACCGGGAACTTTGCAGAAACCAGCATTTTGGCCTGACTCTTTGCGACCTGTAGGCCCACCCTTCACTTGCAAGGAACCTCCTGGAGACCTGCCTGAGACAAAGTACGGTGGCCTGGCCTGCCTGAGATTCCACAGGCTCCAGGTTGACCATGCCCAGCATCTGCCTTACAACTTAGGGAGCCAGGAGCCCACAGAGGGGAGTTAGGACCCTGTGAGGAAGCCAAGAGCCTGTGGGGGAGCCACTGCCCCTCCAGGAACTGAGGGTGCAAGAGATAATTTGCCACACATGCAGAGAAAGCATTGAAACACCGCTCAAAGCAAGGAAATATAGAAAAATGACAAAAGGAAAGACCAAAAGGCAGGCTCAAAGCTCTAGCCCTCCCCAAGAAAGCTTAGAAGCTGTGTACACAGAAGAAAAAAGAAACCATACACCTGAAATGTCTGAAATGATATCAAATGAAATAAATATGCAGCTAGGGAAAGCTATGGAGAAATTCAAATCAGAAATACTTGCCCAGGTAAAAGAAGAATTGATAAAAATAGTGAAAGAAATAGTGAACGCATCTAGTGAAAACACAGCTAAAAAATTAGAGGAACAAAGTAAACAAATAGAATCCCTGAATGAACAATATAAGAAACAAACAGAATGCATAAAGCAGATTCAAAGAGATATACAGGAAATCAAAAATTCTATTGAAAGCTGTAAAAACCACCTCAATGAAAGTGAAGATAGAATTTCAGACCTCAAAGATAAGATTGCAGCCAGTGATCAGGAAAGACAAGATCTTTTAAAAATTACAAAGAATCAGGAAATAACAATTCAACACCTGCAAGGTGATGCAAAGAAAAATAACATAAGATTAATAGGGATAAATGAAAAAGAAGGGGACAGCCCAAATGATATCAAGAGGATATTTACAGAAGTAATAGCTGAAAACTTCCCAAACATGAGAAGAGAAACAGATATCTGGATAAGTGAAGCATATAGAACACCAAACAGCCATAACCAAAATAAAACTACACCCAGACACATA
>PVJX010008398.1:0-37500 GCA_004027295.1 Dolichotis patagonum
CTTGATAAGTTACATACTACCATCATTGGAAATAGTTGTTCAAGTTACAAAATTAAAGCATACAAAGTAGACATTCAAACAGTGAGAGTGTTAACAGTTCTGCACAACAATCTAACAAATACAGTAATATGGTCATCCATCTTACACCCTTAAATACACATGCAGTTTTATCCTTTAGAGCACTTTTTTCCCTCTCTTTTTTACAGTAGCAATTACACATTTTGGGTTTTATTATTCCTACAGTTCTTATTACTTTTTATACTAGAGACACAATGTGATATTTATAAATATGATTCTTATTTATTTCACTAATGAGGATAGTCTCAAGTTGTCTCCATTTCCTTATGAAGGCCTCAAGATCATCCTTTTTTATAGTTGAATAATATTCCATTGTGTAAAAATACCACATCTTTTTCATCCACCCTGCAGTCGATTAGCATCTTGGTTCTTGAAAGAATAACATTTCCTTGACTTCTTCACTGAATTATTCATATTTGCTGCCTGGGCATGAAAAACTTCTCATTAAAAGCCTGGGGTGGGAATGATCTACCTGACACAGTCCCCAAAACTAGCCAGAGGTATAGAATGACAGGTATGGGAGCTACCTGCAAATGACATTGAGAGGCAGCCCTGAGCCCATAGCCTCAGGCCAGGGGACAGAACCTCTAGAGTCTCATAGCCACTGAAAGACCAGAGTATTGATGTGGACTGTCATCCTCCACCACAGCTGTGGTCCAACCCCAGAAAACCTACCCCTTCCATTGCTTCCTGGTCTTAGGACCTTCTTAGTTCTGAGCAGTCAGAGAAAATGCAGCCATACAATTGAAGAGACCTCAGCCTTCTGTCTGAGCCACTCTTACGCTGCATGATCGGCACTATGGGACAAGTTATCCCTAATTGTAGCTAGAGGGCCCAGAGCCACATAGGGAGGAGAGCCTGAAGGGGGAAAGGAGATGGAGCTGCAGGTGCCAGCTCTGCCAGTAAAACACTGGCAGGTCCAGGGCACTGTCAGCATTGCCTTCACTGGCGTCCTCCCTGCAGGAGGGAGGTAGCCCTCAAGAGTATGGCCAGACTGTGGGATTCACATTCCAGCTGTGCTTCCTCCGGGGTGTCAGACAATGACCACCCATTTAGCCTGACAAAGGTTCAGTCCAGTTATCTCTAAAACAGGAACAACAATATTGCCTACCTCAAAAGACTGCCTAAAACACATGTAAAACTGATAACAGTTGGCCCAAATGAGCAATAAACTTTGGGTATTGGTCTCAACAGATACCCTTGTTCTCCCAAACTTTGACCTACTAAGCAGGCCTATCCTTCTGGTAGAACATGACATTTTCTTGCAGTTTTCCTGAGATAAAACTTCAGAATATATGTAGATCCATACCTGAGCTGTAAGATTTCATGCAAATGCACATGAGACTGCTCATGCCCAAGGCAACCTTAGAAACTGCCAATAGAGTCCAGTCTTTCCACCACTCACCTAGGCTCTGCACACAGCAAGTGCAGACAAGGACTGAAGACCCCATCAGGGAGGCAGGAAATCTGGGAAGCCAGGCCAAGAGAAGCAAACAGAACCAGGGGCTCTCCTTCCCCTGGCCTTGGGTACCCAGCTAGCCAGTTGGAGGCATGGCCTTTCCTCTGGCCACTAACCCAAGACCTGGCTGTTTTAGCTTTGACGTTTGCTTTGCACTTTGAAAGTGACTTAAGATCCTGCCTAAACATCACAACCAATGGAGATGGGGCCCAGTCCCTCACTTTGTCCCCTCTTAAGCCACTAGTGGTTGTTATGACCTGAATGTTTTTGAAAATCCTATGCTGAAGCCCAGACCCCCAAGACCCACTGTGATGCCATTGGAAGATGGGACACTTGAGAGGTACTTAGGTTCACATGAGGACATGAATGTGGTGACCCCACAATGGGTCCCCATAGCAACCAGAAGGTACGAAAGTACTCGCACTCATATTTATTCTATCTCTCTGTCTCTCTCTCTCTCTCTCTCCCCCCTCCCCCGTCTCTCTGTTGGAAACAGCGAGCTGGTAGCCATCTGCCAGCAAGAAGAGGATGGACTCACCAGGACCCAATAACACCTATATCCTTGTTCTCAGGTATGATAAACTCTAGAACTGTAAAGAAAAATTTCGCTGTGATAGTGTTGCTAGAAACCTGGCCAACTGAGCACTTAGCACTGGCCCCATGGAGGCACTGCCACTTAGCCATTGTCAGGTAGTAGTGGGCACTAGCACCTGCCATCCATTCTTCTTTTGTACATTCATTCAACAGTACTTAGCCACCATGTGTGTACCCTGTGCCCAACCCTGTGCTAGATGCTATAGGGTACACAGCAGTGAGATGAGCAGACCCAGCCTCCACCTCATAGAAGTTCAAGTCTAGTAGGAAAGGGCATCTATCAAGAACCATTCACAGGAATGTGAGATTACAAATTGTGAGAAACTGAAGAAATTGAGTGCTGTGAGTACCTGATGTGATTGGCTAGGAGGCGAGGAAAGAACTCAAAGGTGGTGGTGTTTAAGCTTCAACCCCAAGAAAGAAAAAAACACCAGCTAGGCTGCGGTGCTGGAGAGATTGGTGTAGGCAAAGGTGAGGTTTATCCCTGCCAGAAGTGGGTTCCTGTCCCAGGCCTGGACATTTGGAAACTTCTTTTGTTTTGGCAGAGCCAGAGTCTCTGAGGTCTGGATGCCTATCGGGTTTCACTGGTTTATCAAATTCTCTGCTGCCTTTTCAGTCCCTGACCCTCAGGCCACAAGTGTCACAGTCACTAGGAAGACTTGAGGAGGTATTGGTGCCTGAGCTGCACTGCCCTAGAGTCAGTGACTAAGCAGATCTGGGTGAGGGCCACTAAAGGATTTGCTTTTTCCTCAAGGCCCCCCTGTGGTTCTGCTGCATAAAGTTGGACATTTTCTTTACTTACTACATACATATTGGGGAAGATAATTTGGTGACAAAATCCTAGGTAGTAAATCAGTGCCTATGTGTTAGATTCTGAGTTAATAGTGACTTTATCATACACACCATCTTTACTCTGTGCACATCATTTTTTCAGATAATGGGCTCTGAAGAGTGTGGATCCTCTTCAGTTGGAAATTTTTTAGCATTTTTCTTTAGGTTGACCCATGATACTAATATGTCTTGTACCTTTCCAGTTTCAGCATCAAAAGTTCCCAGGAAAGCCATCAGTTTTGAGATAACCAGGATTATTGATCACCTTAGTTTCTCAGAGAAATAGGCTAAGATGCTCTGCATCTGCTTATGTCCTCTTCTCTTTCACCTACAAAGAGGTGCACAGAAGGCTTCTGCCTCCAGCTAACAGTATGTACTCTATCTCTTTCTCTGTTTTCTTCCTAGACAGGTATAATATCATAAAAAGAGCTGTGACAACAACCTAGTAGGTCCCAGAACATAATCAAAGTGCTGGAAGTGCAATCACAAATGCTTCACCAAGGGCTAAGTCCTGGTCTCAGAAACTCAGCTGGCAGATTCACAGGGTAATAGAAAAGAAGACATAAAGCATCACCATGGCAACCAGCCTCCTAAGGTCCCCAGCACCTGCCTCTTTCTACATAAGATTTTCCCAAACATAGATATTTCTTACTTTCTTCTTTTTCATTTCAATAAACATTCTAATTTTATTTTCCCTCATTTGTGCTTAATGTTCCATGCATAATTTAGTTTCTCCTCAGCAATTCTAGCCCATATCTCTTCTAAACCTTTTCTGTCTCCTTATCTGTCTTTGCCTAGTATTTCTCCATTTATTCTCCTTGTTCCCACACTTTCTTGTCTTCCTTCCCCCTACCAGTATTTCTATTTTTTGAATAGCTAAGCCCTCATCCTGGCTGCTCCAGCAGCTGCAGGTCTAATGACCTAGCACGCATTGCTCTTCACCCTGGGCATGCTTGAATGCCCACATCCTCTGTTCCGGTATCCCTTTCACTCACAAGCTGGGTAACAGTGCATTTGTCGTTTAGCCCACAGAGCAAATGAAGGTAAAGAAGAGATCTGGTGTCAAGAATAATAATAGAACTAATGTTCTTTCATTGTTTGATCATTTTTCATGCCTATATCTTGTAATCTGAGCAACTACTTTGATGATAACAATAAGCAATATGTTAACCATTGTTAATCTCCCATTATCTTGACTTGAAATTCTTTATCATTGTGCTTACTCATTTTATTTTAAAAATTTAAAAAATTAAACCAAGCAGTCTATCCTGCCCATTTATAACTACTTTCAAAAGAGATTTCAAGAGGAAGATCTGCTGTGTCTCATTGAATGAGAAGAATGGGGCTCAGGAAAGCCCTATGCTCAGCATTATATAAAGTGTGTTTGGCCGGTAAAGAGGCCCTTGTCAAAGCACATACAAATGTGTGTATGTGCGTGTATCTTCTGCTTGAGTCCACAGGAGTAGTGGACCAGCAAGTCAAATGAAGAGGTGGAGAAGTCCTCACTGTGAGTCTCTTACCTATTCAGACGTTCATCCAACTCATATTTAGCCAACATTTCTATTTATTTATGTTTTTATTTTAAGGAGAATAAAACAAAACAAGTCAAAGCAGATCAGAACAAAACAATACAATCAACACAGGATTTCAAAACAGGACAACAAGAAATCAACAGTGGTTACCATAATGTTAGCCAAAATTTCTTATGAATCTCTGTTCAGATTATTGAGAGGCCTTGTGTTATTAAAGAGAAACTGTTAAGAGTAAATAACCTTGTCCATGAAGCTTAGCTCTTCTTTTGCTATTCTGAGCCTGATTCTGGAAATAATACTTATGAATTGACCAAAATATATATCCACAGAAGCAGTGAATGTGATACCTGACACAGAAGGGTCAAGTTTGTAGAAGCTAAACATTTCTACATGGCAAAGTTTCATTAACACAAATGGGAAGTGCTAAATTTTTCCAGAGGTAAGAAGAGTATGGAGATACTGAGCCCAGTTTCCCTAGGGTGGGTTTTTAAGGCTGGGGACCCAAGGATGCCCATACCATGTCTCTTTTTGTCTCCTGGAGAAGGTAGTCTGTGCTTTCCAGATCATTTATGTCTTGTGCTAAAAGTGAAGATCCCGCTCTTAATAAATAAAGCACAGTATTTGATTCTAAACCGGTCTTCCAGGCTAACAAGGTCACTGGTTAAAATAAGATGCTAGGACATTATTGTCATTATACTGAGATAATGCCCAAGTTTACAAGTGAAAGTGGTCCCACCAAACAGAGAATGAAGAAACAGTTTGATTTAGGGGGCAGAATACCAAAATAATTACCCAGAAGTCTGACCATTTCTATTTTATTTTTTTACTTATCCTCTCCTCATCTCTGTCTTTTGGAGAATGACTTATTGAATAAACAGTAAAAGAAACAGCCTGAATGTATATAATTTATCTGACTGTGGCTTAATATAAAGAGACTTTCCTGACCCTACTGCTGAACCTTTGCTACAAAGTGACAACTTGGGAAGACTAGATTGCTGAGTCTGTGCTCCACCAGGAAAAGCTCATGGCTACAAGGTGCAGTGCAGAGTATAGGTGTGCACAGGTATGTCTTGTGGGAAAGGGAATAGGGAAAATATTAAGGAACATAAAGCAAAGGACCAGGTTAAACTAGCAGGCAGCAATGTGACAGCTTGCTTGGGAGCCAAAGTTTCTGAGCTCTAATCCAAGCCCTGCACCAAATCTCTGGATAACATTGAGCCTTTCATTTCACTCTTCTGGTCCCTATTACAGCCTTCAGAAGGAGGAGCTTATACATGATCTATAATACACAATTATTTCTATATCTTGGTGGTTTCACATGAAATTTTGAGGGGTATGAAGAATTCTAGCCTTGGGCTGGGGATTTAGCTCAGTGGCTTAAGCACCTGCCTGGCAAGCGCGAGGTCATGAGTTCAATCCCCGGTACCAAAGGAAAAAAAAAAGAATTCTAGCCTTTATTCTTCTGTCCCACTCAAGCCTCTCCTCTCAAATTTCAGTTCTCTACCAATTCCTTACTAAATCAATATGTTCCAGGTACTAAGTAGAAGCCATAAGGTACTTTTAAATCACCTAAGAGTATAGTTAAGGCTGCTGACATGACTCCTCATTATAGACCTAGGCCAAGCTACAGAGCAGGGTTCAAAAGAATTGGTGCCAAGGAGCAGGAGGCTTTGGATCAAGAAAGAAGTGAGGCCTTTATTTAAAAAGTAGAATCTCCCCACACCCACCAAAAAAAGAAAAAAAAACTCGTGTTCATTTCATGTGTGATTAGTGTGATGGATAAAGAGATTCCCTCACTGGGATGAAGAGGATTTCATAACCACAGCAAAGTTTGATCTGGAAAGAGGTATGGATAATTATCCACTATCCTATAATCTCAAGGAAATTTAAAGATCTAGTTTGTTCTCACTTGACAGGACATACTTAGTTGGAGCTTACCTGCCATTTTCTCCTAATTTGATGGCCAGCTTGTTTGATCTTTGGGGAAAGGCCTATTCCTGAAAAAACTCCATGGAATTCAGGCTATAGAAAGTACAGTTTCTTCCTATAAAAGCCTCCAGAGTACTTTTTGATCCCTAAGAATACTTGTCCCTTCTCCACTTTGTACTCACCTCCTAAGACTAGGGAGAGCTGCACAGTAGAAATCCAGTCTTACAATGAACCAATCATGCTGTACTTATTATCCTTTTCCTCTTAAAATGAAGAAATCAACTTTGACCCTTTCTGGGTGTCAGGATACCTGAGTTCATATCTAGAAGATGACACTGTGAACATGCTGGTTAACAGAGGTTCAAGTACAGAGCAGTGGAGAGGCCAGAGATTGAGAATGAAATTGGACGTAGGACATGCACTCAACTATTTCCTGACCGCTTACTTAAAAAAATACTAGTATAATTTCTTCTCTAGTCTACCTTGATTTTTACCAACTTACAAATGTGATATAGTCGTGTTTGGGAAAATGAAGGTATGATGAGAGTGGAAATACAAGATGACAAGTAGAGAATACAGAGATAATGCAGTGTTATGGGTCTCCATTTGCTCATCTGTAAAATGGATCTAGGAAACACCAATGATACCAGATCAGGATGAAATTAGAAATTCAGCATGCAGAAATGGATCAAACCAATGTTCTGCCTCCCACTAACTTGTAACAAATCGTCTTCCCTACTTCTGACAATTTAAATACTCCCCAATGCCAGAAATTTCTCTCTCACAGTAACTAGAATGTGTTTCTAGTTTCCACAGGGATAGGAAAATTTCCCTAGGGCAAATATGTAGGGAGCCTTTTGGTGTCATTAGAATCTGTGGCGGACTCAGTTCTACACCAGTATTCAGTCAACACAATGAATATGAGCTAAGACTCCCAATGCACTGACCTTTTCAGCACTGATTAATATCTTTTCTTAGACTTGTTCTCTGATAACTTATCTCTAATTTATCTCTATCTTATCTCTAATTTTCACCTCTGACTGCAGCAGATCTTGAATGCTTGCTGCTTGATTTTGAATGGAATCACAACAAACTTTTTGCCAGAATCTGAGCCATTAAAAACAAAAGAGACCACCTCAAATTCTCTTCCTTAAGTAACTCCGGATGAACTGAGCTCCGCTGTTTTCACTCTGGTTTCCTCCTGGATGATTCGCTGACATGCTAAAATATCCACCCCTACTCTTTGAATCGTGTAAATGGTCTTCTACTCCATTCTACCATGTCATGGACCTGATTCTGTAGATGGAGAAAATATAGCCTCCCAAGTACTTTTGACTAAGTGGTAAAAAAATGAGTAGATTTCTTGGCTCTGTGCTACTGTTTGTCTTAAAATGTTAAGACTTCAGCATCCTATCTGTCTCTCTGAACCTGGACCACAATTGAGGCTAGTTGTACTGGATTTGCAGTTGAGAAATAACATCTGCCTTTTACTTAGCAGTGGACACAATGCTGTGGAAAGTGAGGGTATTACAGAACACGTGGGATGTAATGCATGGCTTAAAGGCAATGTGAAGATTGCAGAAAGAATCTGACAATGGGCAGAAGAGACAAGTCACATTTCTCAAAGCAAAACCCGGTGTCTGATGATGATGTTGCTGACAGTGCAAGAGTGAGTGGGAGCAAAAGCTGATGTATGTGATCTGCTGATATTTGGTGTAGCCTGCTGTCTGATTAGCATCTCTGGTGACCTAAAAGGAGTGCCTGTCATTGATTAGAATTTGTCATTTTTAGCCATTTACAGCATAACTTTACAAAGTGAAATCCTCCCATACAAAAAGAAGTGTTTCAATTTGGCACCATACATAAAGATTACAATTATTCTGGGTAAGTGACTGGCTAGAAGGGCTTTGTTGGTACAATACATGTAGAAGTCACAACCACAGATCAAAAGGACTACTCATCACGCCCAAGTTTTTTCAACCATAATCACACTCTTGGACAATAATTGCCAGCAGCATAGGCATCATCTTCAGATTATGAAGGTGAGTTTTGTTCTATGTATGTATTTGTCTGTAGTCAAACATGTGAGACTACTCAGACGATGAACCCTACAGCAGTGCAAGTTTAGGTTAACGCATTGTTCATAATATTAAAGTTATAATTCTAGGTATATAAAGTTTTCAGAGTTAACTATATCTATATTGTTGGTATAGTTAATGCAAATTCAGCTTTCTACGTGATTCTGTTACTTTTCACTACTTTAGTATTCAGTGTCCTACTGCCGCAGATTTTGAATTTATTCAAGTTAAAACCAAAAAAGAAAAAACAACAGAAGAGAACACAGGAGTCTAGGCAGACAGAAAGATGAACTAAAAAATATATGGAAATAAATAGAGGAAGGAATAAATAAGAGACAGAAGGAGAATCATAAATAATTGGAGACCACTTAGTGAAGCCCCAAAGCTAAGAGTGTTGTTAATCCCACCTAACTCTACAGTGAAGAACATGTTTATTAGCAGTATGAATCACCAGAGATAATCATGATTCAGACTTATGTTTTCTGTAGGTTTGGATTATTGGAGGATAAATTTCTTGAGAGGGTATAGATTTTGTGATGGATAAAAATGAAGCTCATTTCTGACTGCTGAAAACTATTATGTTTTCTAGGCCATATAGTAAATGCCTTGCTCAAATGTTGTGAGAGACACTCAGGTTCAGGAGGTGACAACCATGCAGAAATCTTCTTTGAGAAGGAAACAAGTGCATTACAAATCTGCTAGAACATAAGCTAACAGGCATTGACTTCTGCTCTGTTCATTATTGTATCTCTGGCACCTAGAACAACTAGCATTTTATTATAACTTACTACATATTTGTCGAGTGTATGCATGCATGAATTAGTGGAAATTAGATCCATCCCATACAGTAAATGCTTACTCATTTTTCTTAGTCCTCTAGCTTTTGTTATATAAGGGCTTAACATGGATTATCACAATCCCCAAATGAGTGAAATAAGATATTCATGAGCATGATAACAATCAAAAATCAATTTACCTTCGAGGAGAGGCATGACATGGTCCTACCATCCCCAAAGAAGAAAAATGCAGAGTTACGAGACCAAGAGACAAGGAGACACAGTGCAAACTCTGTGGAAACCTTGAGAAAAAATATTCTGCACAGCTAGTGAATTGTTCTAAAGTGGCTAATGGGATAGGTGATGATTCTGAGAGTCCAACAGGGGAAAAATGATTCATACATAGATGCTAGTTGACACAGCTTTCCTAACTGGATTCCTAACTGGATCCCACTGTGTTGTGCTCTGGACATTGAACAAAGAAGCCAGAAACAAAGGCAAGGGCATTGCTCACAGGTGCAGATACTTGGTTTGTCTTTAAGGAGGTGGAGGAGCTCAGTTAACCTCTCCTCTGCCTTCCCCATTCAGACAACCGAGGTTTTGTCTGTAAAACCCCAAACCCTGAAATATTCCATTAAAAGAATGAGGTCAAGTCTTTGAAGCATCAAACTTGAACTTGTCACTCTCCAAAAGTCAAGACAGTGTTGAACGTGTCTAACACATGTTTGATTTTGTTTTTTCTTACTCCAGCTGAGTCTTGGACTGTGAACCTTCCCCATGGCACCCCCCCCACTGCTCTCCTAAAACACTCTGTCCTAGCTCCTGAAGTCTAGGGGACTGAAGAGCGTCTTACTTCTGCCACTAATCATCCTGAGCACCAGAAGTTGAACTTTCACTTTCAAGTAAACTGTCATATATTTAGAAGATGAAAATGGCCCTGAAAAGAAAAATTCACACAGCAAAACAGATGCACACTTGTTCCTTAGAAGTCCAACTGATAGGCCTCAGTAATCATTGGCATATATTTTTAAAAGGTATTGGTCTTATTTCAAAACCCCTTCAACTTCTTTATCCAGTGATTTTGAGCTAAAGCTCTTTGAGATTCCTCAGGCTAGGGACATGATGCCTCTTAGCCTATTTTCTTCTTCAATAAGTGAGGTAGACAGTATAGAGACTATAACATCTGAGTAATTGAAGTTGGATCCAGGGTGATATGCCAAATGATTCTCCAAAGTTGTCCTTCAAAAGTGCATCCCTAATTTTGGACCCAGTGGGATACTCCTGTAATCTCTGAGGAAGAAACATCACAAATTCCAGGTCAGCCTGGGTAATTTAGCATGAACCTATTTCAAAATTTAAAAAGGAAAGGAATGAGGATATATTCAGTGATACAGCCCTTGTGCAGCATGTGCAAAGTCCTAGGTTCAGTCCTCAATTAAAAAAAAATAATTCAAGCGTAGAAGTTACTGGATTTACAAATAATGTCTATCTCAACCCAGGCATACTGCTATTCAGATAAAGTGTTCAGAAAACCTGCTTGTTAGCAGGGGCAGTTGCAATTTTCCCTGCATGGGGCTGAAATATGATGGATGCTTTCCTAGAAATATTTATGAAAATGTGTCTAATCCACTTTTAGCAGCTCAGTAGCTTTTCATGACAAAGTAACATATTTCATCCTTAAAAAACATGATGCCTAGTGTTGCTTCTATACCACCTCAGTACTGCAATGAAACCAGTTTTTAGATCGGTGAGGCAGCCAATTGCCAAATAGGAAATGCTATAGAATTTGGTATATGGAGATTCATATATACCATACTTTGATAGAGAAGAAAAAAAGGTTATATGACAAAGTTGTACATAGCATTATACCCTTCTGTACCAGAAGGTACTCTGTTTACCTTTCAGAGAGTGTGGGTCTTCCTGTTAATGTAGGAAACTCTTAGAGGTATGTCAGTTCCTAGCAGCAACTTACCTTGTTCTTTGTCCCCTTTCCTCTCTTCTTCACCTAAACAGTCTACTCTTAGTAGTACCCTAGGAAAGCTGTATTTATTCATCATACCAGCCAGATATTTGCTGATTGCTGCAGCCTCTCACAAGAAGGGATCTGTCTACCCAGGATGCCAACTCTGCCATGCTCTCAGCACACAAGGATTTCACAGAGCACAAAGGAGGTGAGATCTGAGATAATGGACCAGTCCCCACAAACCTACCCTTTCCATTACCCAAGAATTCAGGATGACTTTTGGCCACAAACCCAGGGGCAAGGGAATAAAAACTACTTCCTCATTTCTCTTTATTACTGATACCTCAGGCTGGTCTTCAAACTTACTATTCTTGTTTGACAGAGGGATGCAGACAGTGAGCTTAGGGAAGTGTGACTGTGCTGAGAAGTGAGAAGGAAAGTATCCTGGGAAAATGGAACACGAGGTCTTTTAACTCTAACCTGAAGTTGGTGAGGGGAGTTCAAAGTCTTCCTTGGCAAAATACCCAGAACTGGAAAAAAAGAATAGTCAATTTTAGATACATCAGTGGAATGAGCACAGTGACCAAGTTATTCAGGGTCTTGAATCATAGCCTGAGAACAATGGGGAACTACTGAGCAGGGGAAGTGACATGATCAAGATTGTTGGAGAGGAGATGTTACACAGAAGAGACAGTGTACCTCTTAGCACCTGGGCCTGAGCTCTGCCCTGAGAAGTTCTGTAAGGCTTGATTCCTTCCCATACAGTAGGTAAGGACTGTGAAGCTTAGAGGAAACAAGGAGGAAGGGTAAGGAGGTAAAGGTGCAGCCAAAGATGTCTCTAGTATACTTAGTATTTTGCTTCCATGGGCCACATAGGCAGTAATTAATGCTTATATTATGCTTGGCTCCAAATCCAAAAGCTCAGCTCACTCATCAATATTTTAGCAAGTAGGGGCTGGGGCTACAGCTCAGCAGCACAATGCCTGCCTGGCAGGCCTGAGATTGTGAGTTCAATCCCCAGGACAAGATGAAAGAAAGAAAAAGAATACTTCAGTAAGTATCCTTGAAAATTATCTTCTTTCTTTTTCATTATGCTTTGAAAATACCTCTTCATTGATAACTCAGCCAAAAAGGACATGCTGTACAAATTCCACATGCTGATACCTTCTTGTTAATCTTTCTATATAGTCAGTGGGCTCCCAGATAAGAGCTTTCAATCCTCACACACCCCTCTCTGGCAACGTTGGGGAAGCCCCAGTCACCTTAGGACTAATTCATGCAGAGTGGCACTCACCTCTCCCCCTTCTCGAAGTACACACTCAAATTCAGGACAGCTTGTGGGAGAATTTCACTGAAGAACAGAAAACAATTGGCTTCTCACTGCCATAATTTAGAAGAGAGTGGGAGACTGAAGATACAGGAGAGCTAAAGAGAAAACAGAGCCAGGCATAATGCACTCTTATAATCTTAGCACTTCGGAGACTGAGGCAGGAGGATTGCCTCCAGTTTGAGGCCAGCCTGGGATACATAGTGAGCTCAAGCACAGCCTGGACTACAGAGCATGAGAAGCTGTCTCAAAAAAGAGGGCGAGAGAGAGATGACAGAGACAGAGAGAGACAATGAGACAGAGAGAAAGAGAAGAGAAAGTGATGGAGAGAAGAGAAACAGGCACAGAGGGTGAGGCACAGAATAGAAATAGAGACTGAGGACAAATGAAGGAAAACTTCAATGGGAGAGGGAGGAATGGAGAAGGAAAGGAGCAAAAAAGAGGGCAGAAAAGTCACTCAGTCCCAGAGCTGTTTAGATGATGCACAGGAAAGTCTGAGGAAGAGTCAGACATGAAAATAAATAGAGCTGACAAAGCTTCTTAATACCATAAGGAAAGGTGCAGAAGGCAAAGGAGGATGACATCAGCTTCCTCTCTCCTCCATTTATGCCTAAAGCACCTAGGTCCTTGTTGCTTTTACCCCACAATTCCTCTGAAGCCAGCAAAAACTGTTTCATCCATCCTTGCTCTGTTCTCCCTCTGCTCAGGATAGCAGTCTCTTCTCAAGAGCAGAGCTGGGGAAGGGTATGGGGGAAAATGATTTTGAAAACTACAAAGGGCCCCAAGTTCCCCACAGATGAACTGAGGGAGGGAAGCATTTAGGAAAAAGAATGCACGACTAGGAGGATGAAGGGAATTGGAGGCAAGCAGACAGACAGACTGACAGGCAGGCTGATCACATAGGAGAAGGGTTTCACAGTTCTTCTGCATCATCTATGTCTGTGCCCCCATCCACAGGATAGGGAAAAGCTGTCTCTGCTCTCAGCCTCCTTCCTACTTTCCCTCTTGAACCTGAAGCTGTCAGCTTAAGAAAAACTAGTGGTTCTGCCTAACCCCTGTGAGGTCTTTTTCCTTCCTTATAAAAATCATTAGGACTTTACTATTGGGCCCCAGCTTGGCTCTAGGCTAGTAGGAAAGCTGTTAGTTGGGGGACAGCAGGACTGCCTACGTGCTCTCCTCCAGCTGGAGAGTTGGAGGCTGGACAGAACACCTCAGGCTTTCCCCAAGCAGCAGCAGCAGCCCAAGCTCCTCCCTGGCACGTGGCACACAGACAGGCTCTGAACCACACTCTAGCTGCTGGCGACTGTGCCTTTAAATTGCTACTTTCGGGAGGGCGCATCTAGGGGGAGGTGGGAGGGAAGGAAACGTCTTCTTACTGGTCTCCCTCCTCCCTCCCTCCAAGACTCTCCAGGGTTTGGAGAGTGATTGCTGCCCAAAGAGAACCTTTTCTAGTTCCCTGGCGACAGGCCTTTTGCAGCCCAAGGCGAGCCTGAGCTGGAGTCGCTAGGGTTATCTGTGTCAGGATCATTTCCAGGGGAATAGTTCTGGCCCCTGACTGCTACAGACAGGGCAGAGGAGAAGAGACAGAAGAGAGAGGGCGCAACTTCTAGCCCAGCCCCTTTGCTCATTGTGAGCAGCCCATGTTGGAGGAAGGCACTGTACTTTTGGCGTTCCCGCAGGGATCCCCCCTCTCACCCTGGCAGTCAGACTGAGAAAGGGCTCCAAGGTCCCTGTGGAATGACAACTCTTGTTCCTGCAACCCTCTCCTTCCTTCTCCTCTGGACTCTGCCAGGGCAGATCCTCCTCAGGTGAGCTGAGCAGGGGTGAGAAGGAGGTGCATGCAAACACTGGTGGGGGCAGGGGACTGCCAGGAGAGCTAGCACAGTTTCCTCTAAGTTTGCAGGAAGAACTCAGTTTGGAGGGCTGCAGGGAAGGAAACACTCTCCTACAATCAGGACCCAGGAGTTTTCCACTGGAGATGTCAGGGACCCAGTGCTGGTGGGAAGGCTTATGCGTGGGTCAGAGTTTTCTGGGGCTTGTGTAGGGGTAGGGGTGGGTGCCTTGGGAAGGGGCTGGGTAGCTGAACCCCAAAATGCAGGCCATCTGTCCCATGACCCAATTCTCCCTCCTTACCAGTTGGGCCACATACTGCTCAGATCCCCCAAAATGAGAACAATATCTTGTCAGCTGTCTGCTCAAGGAGTTTCAGATAGAATGGGTTTGCCTCAAGACCACATCAGGATGGAGCTGGGCTACCTAAGCCTTAGACTTCTGAAATCACTGCCTGCACACACATGGCTGCTCACTGTCCCCCAAGGGGCAGTAAATGGCAATAAAATCCTGGGCTTTCTGTGAAGGAATTCTTTGGGCTCCTTATAAATGCCCCCCTCCAATTGTTCTTTTCTTATTAGACCAGGAGCCAGTCTAGGCTGACAGATTTGAGCAGATCAGAAAAGGATGACTATAGCTTGGGCTGAGCTGACCATGAGACAAGCATGTTTTAAGGCAGAACAAGTGAGTGTCACAACAGTATCCTCATCCTCTTCTTAATCCAAGAAGTACCCCAGAGCTCTTGCCTCTAAGGAGCTTCCTGTTCTACTGCTTGTGGGTTCACTGGCTGACTGTCAGGTAAAGATGCAAAGCAGGATAGTAAAAAGAAGTTTAAAGTGGAATGACAGCTCCTGTATTGACTGGAGAATACAGGCCAAAGGGAGCACCCAGCTAGGTCTTGATGGCTCTCTTGGAAGGGAGACTGAGCCAAGGTCTAAGCTCCAGTGGCACCATTTCCACTTGGCCTTAGGGACTGGAGGCAGTTAGAGCAAGATGGTCCTTAGAGAATCTTGAGTCCAACTTGTTTATTATATATATGGAAACTAAAAAGGGGGAGTGACCTGTCCAAGGTTGCTCAGATACCTAACTGAATCAGTTTTCCCCTCATCCAACCCCAGGGTTTTGCATAAAAAATAACATCAGCTTTGGATCCTCCTATGTTCTGTCAGTGTTTGGAACTTTCCAGAAATGAAAGAGGAAGAAATGATTGTACACAGTGATGCCAGTTACAGGTCCTCAGACAAGGTACCCTGGAAGAGGGGGGCCATAATAGGAAGCTGAAGACAGCTGAACCTACAGTCTGACTCAGAGTCCCAGGAGAGGTGGGAGAGGTGACCTGAGAGTGGGGCTAAAGACAGTGGAGAGGTCTGGTTTCTCTATGTGCAAGACCATATGACCTCCCATCAGACAGATGGCAGGTGGCCAACAGCAGCAGCAGCACCTGGCTAGCATAGGCGTCCTGTGGTGAAACTACAAACTTCTGCTTGGTCCAACTTCCTCAGATCTTCACAGATGGTTTAGGCCACCTGCTCTCATCACTCTTGCTGAGATCTGGGGTGGTCTCTGTGCCTAGTGTAGAGACTTGTCTTACTCAGGAAATTCAAGGAGGCAGGACTCAAAGAGGTCATAGTGAGGCTGCCATTGGTCTTCCCCTACTCTGCTTCTTTGAATGCTCACCCTGGGCTGCTTGCATCATGTACTGTGGTAGACAGATTCAGTCTTGAAGTAAATAATTCTGGGTTTCAAGTTTGGCTTTACCACTTACTGGCTATAGAATCATGAAATCATTTTACTTCACTGAACCTCAGTCTCCTCAACTACATACAGTCAATTTTTCGGTCTCTATGGATTCCACATCTTTGGATTCAATCAACTATAGATCATGAATATATATTTTTAAAAAATCATTGCTAAACTGAACACAATAATGCATGCCTATAACCCAGCTACTTAGAAGACAGGCAGGATGACTGCAAGTTTGAAGCTGACCTGGGAAACTCAGTGAGATCCTGTCTCACAATAAAATTTTAAAAGGACTGGAAGTGTAGTTCAGTGACAGAGCACTTACCTACCATGTGCAAAACCCTGAATTTAGTCTCCAACACCATAAAACAAAACTGCACCTATGATAAATATCTACATACTTTTTCTTGCCATTATTCCTGAAATGATACAATATAACAAATATCTGTATAACATTTACATTGCATGTTTCAAGTAATCCAGAGATAATTTCAGTACATGGGAGGATGTATGTAGGTTATTTGCAAATACTATCCTATTTTATATAAGATACTTGAGCAGCCATGAATTTTGCTATACATATGGGGGTCCTGGAATCAATCTTACTGGAACAACTATAATAGAGATAATCAGGACCTAGGTGAGTACTAAATAAGATATGTAAAGTGTTTAGTATGATGCTTTTCATTATTCTATTAGTTACTGCTTAACCCACAGACTTTCTGGGAAACAAAGGGCCACAACAAAAGAAACCAGGACCCACAAAAATAGCAGTTACTGTGCTATCCAGCCCCACAGTGCAATAACAGAGCTGTCTATCATGCTTGACACAGTTATGATAGCAGGATAGAGTAGAATGAAGTCCAGGAGTCTAGCCCAGTGTCATGGTTTATGTCGGTGGCCCCAAGGCCTCATGTATTTGTATTGTGCATTTGTGATTGGTTCATTGTCTAGCACTTGGATTGGTGGTGTCAGTGCTACACCCTCCTAGGGGGTGGAGCCAGGATGTGATGTAATGGCAGGAAGGTGTGTCTCTCTCTCTTGCCGGTTTCCCACTTGCTGTTTACAGCCGCCATGAACTGTGGCCCTGCCATGCCACCCTGCCTTGGATCCAACTGAGTATGGACTAAAACCTCCAAAAAGTGTAAGAAATAAACCTTTCCTTTCCCAACTTTGGGCATCAGGTATTTTGTCTCAGCGATGAGTAAAAAGTAACTAAGACACCTGGGTTTGGTCCTGAGCTCTGTTCTTGCTTCCAAAGATTTGTTTAGCTCCTGGTCCCTGGTCTGTCCGTTAACTGGTAAGGTACTAAGCAGACATGTGGAAGGAGCTTTCCCATTCTTAGAGGAAAACTTGTCAGGGAAGAAGACATCTGGCTTCCAGACCAGGCCAAATCAAACTGGCACCTGCCTCAAAATCAAGCTGTTAGCAGGGAAAAGGTGGGAGTTAATATTCTCAGTATTATATGCCTACTGGGAGACTTTTGCATGTCCACACAGACTGGCTTCCTTATATAGTTGAGTTTACCTGCCTGCAGTGGCCACAGCCCAGAACTAAATCATATCTCAACAGATAGCTTCCTGCTACAAATTCCAAGAGCCAAGCTACTCTCTTTTCAGAACCTGGATTCTAGATTCTGAGGAGTCTCACACGAAGCCAAACAATTAACACCAATATCAGGGATGCAATTTGTCCTTGGTTAGGAGGGTAGGAGACATGAACAAACCATTACAGTGAAATGTCATTTTTAAAGTGCTTTTTGTTCGGATGCTTCTAAAGCACCTTCAGGAAGAGAACACTAGATGAAACTTCAGCCCAATATTTTAAATCCTAACACTGTCACTCACTAGCTCTGAGATTTTGTACAAATCACTCATTTTTAAATGTTTTTCATCTGTAAAATGGAAATAACAGTCTACACTTCCGTTTTACCGAGAATTGTGAGACTAAAAAGATCTAATGTATGTGAAATTCTTTTCCTAGGATAATTGGTGACTTATCACGTTAGCTTATGGTGTTTTTGTTTGTTCTCATTTTGCACATTGGCACCCAGAGGGTCATTCTTTCCTATCCTATTGCCTGATGCAGAGACCAGCCAGAGGTGGATGGGGATGAGAATGGAGAAAGTCTGTGATAAATTTAGAATACAACTGGTGTCAGACCTCTTTGCCTCTTCTGTCCAGGGTAGCTTTGGCTAAAGAGGATGTCAGATCTGGGACCAAGGATTCGCAGCCCATGTCCCCCTCTGATTTCCTAGACAAGCTTATGGGGCGAACATCTGGATATGATGCCAGGATTCGGCCCAATTTTAAAGGTAAGAAACATTCATCCCACATAAACCTTGCCACATTAGCAGCATACGATGCAGTCCTGCTTCCATAGCTTGCCCCAACGAAGGAGGCTGGAGGTCCAGGGCTAGCTCTTACATCTCTTTGTTGCCCATGAGTCTGTGTAGCTGGCACCATCTTCTCCCAGCAGTGCCCGCATGTAAAACTCAGGGAGGGAGTCCTGGAAACTGCTTCCTGGAATGCCCTGCCAATGAGCTGTGCTTTGCTACCTTAGGCCCACCAGTGAATGTGACCTGCAACATCTTCATCAACAGTTTTGGCTCCGTCACTGAGACTACCATGGTAAGGGCTCTTCTATTTCCCCACTAATACTCCAGTGTGTATGGGGTAAGCTCATAAGACAGTAAGCATTTCCTCCCCCCAGCTACTCTTCTATTTTCAAGGTCTCACTAAAGTCATAGGATATCTGAAGTTAGTACTGAGAGAACACTTTCCCCTATTCCAGACTTCCACAGCTAAGACAGACTAGTTTTAATACCAGAGATCAAACATGTAGTAGCTTGATGCAGAGAATAGACTTTGGAATCAGAGAAACCTGGGCTCAAATTTTGCCTCTGCCATCTAATAGTTGTATTGGGCAGATTTACTTGAATCTCTTTTGGTCTCAGTTACTCATCTGTAAAATGGAGATCATGATGGCTCCATTTTCACAATACTGATGTGAGATTTAAATGAGATACAATAAAGCACTTAGCAGAGTTGGTGCTTAAGTAGATGCCTTTTCCCTTCCTATCTTTGCTATATCGGCCCACGGTAGGCTCCTTTTTCAGCAGAAAATTACTACTTCTAACATGTGGCTTCTAGTATCTCCTCCTCACTGCACTGTTACCCATGTAGAGTTGCTGGACCCCTGGTAATAGCATTATCTGTGATGGACCCATCTCTGAACCTTCCCAGGACTACCGAGTAAATGTCTTCTTGAGGCAGCAGTGGAACGACCCACGCTTGGCCTACCAAGAATATCCCGATGACTCACTAGACCTTGATCCTTCCATGCTGGACTCTATCTGGAAGCCAGACTTGTTCTTTGCTAATGAGAAAGGGGCCAATTTCCATGAGGTGACCACAGACAACAAGTTGCTGCGCATCTTCAAGAATGGCAATGTGCTCTACAGCATCAGGTGCACTTGATGGCTGATCTGAGTTTATATCAAAAGGAAGAAGCCAGATGGAGGCTGAAGGGTGGGAAGAAGGTCCCCAGTGCAGTAAGCTGATGTCATTTTTTCTTACTGTTCTTACCAGATTGACTCTCATTTTGTCCTGCCCAATGGACCTCAAGAACTTCCCCATGGACATCCAGACCTGCACCATGCAACTGGAAAGCTGTAAGTGCCTGTAGAGTCACAGAACAAGTCCTAGAAAAACAGCTAGTTAGCACCATCCCTTGATACTCTAGACAGGAGAAGGGTCACTCAGAGTGGGGAAGGATTTATCCAAGCACACACAGTTAATTCTTGGCAGAGATGAGAGTAGAAGCCCAAGTTTCCCGACATACAACTAAGAATGTCCTTTCATTCTCATACTATTTGCCAGTCTGGCTGTTTCACAGGCTGAGGCATGGGAAAGTACTCAATACGCTTGTGCTGCCTGTGAGGGATGATTTGAAGAACTCTTTTCTCCAAGTTTATTTTCTCTCTTATAGTGCCTGAAGTAGTTTTGCCTTACTTCCCCTGAGTTAAGACATTAAATATATCCATAAAATGACAGTGCTGCATAGGGCAGGGAGATTGAACTCTAATTTCTGATGAACACAGATAAACCTTGTAGGGAAATAAGAAATAACAACTCCAAGCAGCGGACTGTGTCTAGAAAGAAGTCAGCCAAGGGCTCCTCTATGGCAGAGGTATCAACCCATATGGACTGTCCAAAGTGCACAGGAGCCAAAGGACGGCAAGCTTGGGCTATCACCTATTTCTGTTCCTTCTCTATCCCCTAGAGGTGGTGAGACTGCAAGATCATCATACATTCATAAGGTGTTCAGAAAAGAAGGCTTTTAAGACTGCTTTAGTATATAATAACAGTGATACACAGAACATGTCCTGTGGTCATCTCCTTAAAGTTCATAAACCACTTTCACATCCAGATTTCCATTATCCTTTATAATCCTTCAAAACAGCTTTGAAATAACGGTAGAGGCACTACTATTATCCTCATTTTACAGAAGGGAAAGTGACTTACCTATAGTCATACAGTTTCTTTGAGTCAAGGCCCTAAAGTGCATTTTTCAACCTTGGTGATTCTGTTCTGCTTCCACAGTCAGCATGAACCTTTATAAACTGCTAGCTAACTTGGAACCCCTTGATATGTTCATATATTAACTCTTGGATTGTCCCAATTTAAGGTACTGGCTAGGAGTCTGTAGTTTTTGCATTGTCCATGCATGACTGCCAGGATATATATAGCTCTCTCTTCCCTGAGGTAAGGAGCCAGAATCCCTGGCTCTGAGGTTGATTCAGCTCTAGACATGTGGTCAATACACATGCTTACTCCTTTGGGGTTTAGACATGTTTCCTGCTGGGGTCCTTGACATCTTTCCAACCCTCTTGGCCTTTCTTCTAGGTCTGTCAGAATAATTTCTTTTGTTAACCTTTCTTAAGCCTGAAAACTGGGTAGAAAATGAGTCTGGAGTCATCCCTCTTAGGACAGGCTCATTAGACAATTGACCAAGCACCCTCTTCAGAAGTTTCCCTTTCCAGGATGAGAATGCAGTCCCTAAACCCCAGGCCTTACTCCTTATCTGTTTTCTTCTGCCAGTTCTAACTCTACCTCTACTACTACCCAATACCCACACTCTGCAGTTCTCTGCCATCTCTGTCATTTGCAGTTGGCTACACCATGAATGACCTTGTCTTTGAGTGGCTGGAAGATGCTCCAGCTGTCCAAGTAGCTGAGGGGCTGACTCTGCCCCAGTTTATCTTGCGGGATGAAAAGGATCTAGGCTATTGTACCAAGAACTACAATACAGGTAAGAACCACGCTCTGTACTGGCTTTGAGGCACAGAAGGGCCTCCAGATAAGAGGCAAAGGAACAAGGCAGCCATCCTCTATTAATCCTAACATACAGCCATCCTCTATTAGTCCTAACCGAGGCAAGATACGATGCTACATGCTTCATACATTTTATCTCATAACTTATGGCAATGATAATCATCAACACCATTTTTCAGAAAGACAGCATCGAGGTCCCATGAGGTTAAGTCAAGTTGTCTAAGTCTTACAGTTAATAACTGGAAAATTTGGAATTTAACTGCAGATCCAACTCCATAGCCTGTGGTTTTGTCCCTTTCACATTCTGCAGAGAAAATAGCCCTGCACAATGAGTGGCAGAAGTTCCACTCCTGCTAGGGCCAAATTTGTTTGCAAGGTGAGAAATTCACTTCTGAGAGTAGTAAATGGCTGTGCTGAACTGGGAAGGAGCAGGCCTGAAGGCAATATCCAGTTTACCATCTGTACCTTACACTGATACCAGTGTCCAACTCTCCTGAACTGCTTGTTTTCCCAACCGGAAACCTGGGCCAGCAAGTAGAACAAGGCTGCTTTTCCACCCTGAGTACCTGCCCTCTCAGCTTCCCTAACAGTTGTTAATATCTCTTTACCCCTAGTAATTTGACTGTGAGAAGGTGGGACCCTGAGATAGAGGCAGCCTAAAGAGAGAGATAGCCCAAGTCTCTCCTATGGTGTGCTGATATACTTTGGGTTCTTCTTACGCACACGTGCATGCATGTATGTGGCAGAGTAGGGGTATGGGAGTGGGTAGAAGGATAGTTCGTTGAATTTAGAAAATGCAGCTGGGGAGAATTTGGAATAACCTGATGGAAATAAAATTGACAATTTGTATGTACGTCAGTGGTTTTCAAACTTTGGTATGTAATATATCCCCTTAGTGAGTCTGTTAAAAATGTTGATTCCATCTCTCAGGAAGTATGAGTACACATGTCAGGATTTTAACACGCATCCTGATAGTTCTGATGCAGGTGGTCTAGGAGACATGGTTCTGGAAGAAACTTTAATCTAAAAGCTTCATTTACTCCTCTATTTTCTCCTATCCAGGAACTCCTCAGAATCTATAATAAGTACACTGAATATTACAAACTATCCCATTGACTTCAGACCCCAAGAGGGCTGCTGGGTCACTATTTACATTACCAAACTTAAAATTATTTCAACTATCTACAAGTAGGGCGGAAGTTAAGTAAATTGGATAGTGTTCTTCCTTGGTGCAATACTGTGCAGATTTTAAAAAAGATGCTAGGAAGGCACACATATCCACATGGGTTAAAACGAATGAAAAAAGGTAAGGTTCAATGTTGTATACACAGAATGATTATATTATGGTGGAAGAATAAACCAAAAATGTGCGTTTAAAAATCCTCTGGGGCATACTTTATCTGATTTATCCTTACTCAATCCAAGCATACTCTATAGAGTCAGTTTCTCCCTCATTTTTCATTTCTACTTTTTCAAATAAACTTTGTCACTGCTTAAAAAAATCCTGGAAGGAAATACTATCACTAAATATTTCTAAAGTAATGTGATACAACAGATAAGAGCAAGAACTTTGAAGTCAAATAAACTTGTTTGGATTCTGGCTGCACTGTTTACTAGTCGTGGGCGCTTGAGAAACATAACTTAATCCTTAATATCTTCATGCTTTAATAGTCCTATCTTTAAAATGGGAGATCATGACATTATCTGCCCCAAAGAGTTGCTATGGGATTAAATAAGATAAATATTTATATAAGGTCAGGGCACTTAATAGAGATTTGATAAATGTAAGTTTATGAATATTATTCCTTAGCATTTCATTTTTTCTAGACTAAGAAAGTATTAATTTTGTAGCTAAAACCAAAGCTTAAAAAAAAGGGAGAGAGGCACGGAGGGAGGGAGGGAGGAAGAAAGAAAGAAGAAAAGAAGGAAGAAAAAGATAATATGCATACTTAGTAAAAGCAGGCCTGTGGTGGCATGAGATGCGGTGTACTTGGAACAATAGGAGGTAATAGTGTTATATAGCATGTCAGAACCTTAATGAGGTATTGATAAAATCACTGGCCTTGAGGAATTAGGTAGCCCTAATAAGAGTAAACCTAGACAAAAATAAAAATAACAATACATAGTCAAATCTCAATGTCCACAAGTTCTGCATCCAAAGAATTAACTAACTGTAGAACAAATCTATTCATGAAAATAATTGTACCTGTGCTGAATATAAGCAGACTTTCCCCCTTGTAATTATTTTTTGTTTATTGTTTGCTTGTTCGTTTGGGACAGGGTCTCACTATCATTCACAGCTGGTCTTGAACTCTTCATCTTTCTGCCTCAGCCTCCCACATGCTGGGATTATGGGCATGTGCCATGACACCTGGCTGTAATTATTCCATCAACAATATAGCATAACAAGTATTTACATAGCATTAATATTTTGTTAGGTATCATAATGTAGAGATTATTTAAAGCATATAAGAGAATGTACATAAGTTATATGCAAATACTACCCCCATTTTAAGAGACTTGACCATCCAGATTTTGGTATTTGCAGAAGGGCCCTGCAACCAATCCCCCATGGATACTAAGAGATGACTCTATGTATTCTCTCTTTTATGTATGCCTCTGCTTCTGAGGGGAGCTGTGCGCTACTGTTTTCTTAGCCTTAGAGCCACGGGAAGCACAGTAAAGTGAAGACTGCTGGCAGAGGAGGCAGGGCATTCATTCATGGGCCAGTGTACTTTTTATTGATGGAATAGGCTGCTGCTTCCTAATGCTCTATAGGAACCCACTGCTCATGGTCCAAAGCTGATCTCTGTTGACTACTGTTTGCAGAGGTTTTCTATGTGACTCTGCTCACTTGTTTAAGCCACAGCCAATGTTCACCACAACACTGTTGTGAGAGAACTTCTGGGGTACTAGTAAGAGCAAGCAAGGTTGCTAAAATCTGAGTGGAGTCTGATCGAACTGTTAATATAAATTATAACATCTACCTTTGTATTCAATACCTCAAATTTATTGTGTCCCTTAATTTTTTCAAGATCCTGGTGATGGAGTTGATATTGTTATAACTGTTTTACAGGCAAGGAAACTGAAATTCAAAAGGCTTGGGTGTTTTGCTCAGTGTCACATAGCTAATAAGTGGAAGGTTAAGATTCAGATTCAGACAGTCTTACTTTGGAGACCTCTTGCTCTTTATCTTTTTGCTGTGCTATCACTTATAGACCTTCTATTGAAAGCTAAAGTGCTGGGAGAAAAGGGAAAGTCTCTTATGGTTGCTCTGAGAGCTTTCTTACTACATACATTCCACTACCTGGGGTCATTTTGAAAGACATTTTTATTAGCCTTGGTGAGGTGCCGAAAGGTCAGTCAACAGAGATAGAGCTGCCCTGTTCCTCCCCCTCAGGTTCAGCTGCCAACTGAGGACCTGAGGCCTCATACTTCACGTCTTTCCTTGCAGGGAAATTCACCTGCATCGAGGTAAAGTTTCATCTGGAACGGCAGATGGGCTACTATCTGATTCAGATGTACATCCCTAGCCTACTCATCGTCATCCTGTCCTGGGTCTCCTTCTGGATCAACATGGATGCTGCCCCTGCCCGTGTAGGCCTTGGCATCACCACCGTGCTCACCATGACAACCCAGAGCTCTGGCTCCCGGGCCTCTTTGCCTAAGGTGAAGAGACATGCAAGGGAACCTGCTTGCCACTGAGCTCCCGATTTCCCTCTCTTCCCATGCTCCTTCTTGCTCACCATTTCATTTAGATTTATAGTTGAGGAGAGACACTGACTGAGCAAGAGCAGGTGTTTGCCATTTCCTCTTCCCCCACAACGTACTGCTAAGAACATTGCCAACAATGTGGAAACTAAGGTTAGGGCTGCTGTCTGGCTAAGGAGTAGAGGCAATGCTTTACTTACTTGACATTCTGTGGGAAATTCTAGCATCTCCAAAATGAAAAGACCCTTATCAAATAGAAAGTCTTACTCCCTCCCTCGTGCACAGATTAGAATATAGTCCAGAGAGGTAAAATGACCTTCTCAAGGCCATGCTCCACCAGAAATAACCAAAAAAATGTCAGGATTTTGAGCCAACTTCTGTCCTCTTGCTATGTCAGAAATAAGATACTATTGCAAAGCACTCTGGATACAGTATCTATTCTTTGGGGATGCAAAAATTTTGAGGTAGCAAATAGCAATTAAAGGAAGTAGACTCTGATCATCTGGACCTGGTGATGTTTTGATTATGCAGAAAGATTTGTGCTGATGAAACTAGTAACAGTTCTTCCAGTCTCAGGTCATGTGGGGAATCTGGAGGTTACTTCAAAGTCCTTAAGTGTCAGCAAGCTCATAGGAAATCAGGGAGTGAGGCCATTAATTCATTCATTCAACAAATATTTATTGAGCATGTACTATGTACCAGACACTGTACTTAATTATAGAGGAATAATGAGAAGCAAAGCAATTAGTTTCTTGTGAATCTCACAGTGGACATGTTTTCTCTTGCACTGATTTGTTTGGAACCAGGTCTCCATTTTTTGTTTCTTGTCCCTAATAAGACTTCTTACTAGGAACTTAAGCAAGAGGCAGTATGCAACATCCATGATCAATTTATGAATTTTCTATATGAGGGAAGCAGTGGTTAAATGTAGGAAAATAAGTTAGACATATTTGGGTTTAAATGCTGGCCTCATACTGTGACCTTAAGTAAATTCCTTAACCTCTCAATTTCCTTGCCTGTAACACGGGAATGAGAATGCTATCTCAACCATAGGGTAATTATGAAAAATATACAATATAAAAATGTACAGGATAACTGGTACATAATAACCACTCAGTAAATATCATTATAATGATCAGGCATCAGAGTTCAAAATAATGAGTAATGGATGTGAGATTAAAGCAGCTGGTATTGTCCCCAGTTATTTTTGATTTGGTGGGAAACCTTTGAGGTATTTCAAATCCCTTTAGGGTGAAACAGTGACAAAGCGCAGATGAGGATCAAGCGTCCAAGGAGTTACACATCACTTTCTGCAAATATTGTTTATAGGTGAATTGACAAGGCTCTGATGAGGCAAGATTGATTTAGGCAGGGTCAGACAGAGATGAGAAGTCTGTGGTATGACACCGGCCTTGAATGGAGACTAGAGGTAGAAAAGTAATTTTGCACTAAGAACCCTGTCCCAGTTTATTGCCACTGCCATGTGAGGAGAGTCTTCTGTAACTCAAGGAGATATCATGAACAATTTATGCCTTCTTCTTGCCAAGTGAACTTCCTTTTCCATTCTCCTCCTGTGAGTTGGCACAATCTATCTGCCCCTAGGAATCACCTAGTTCCCTCATTTGGAAAAAAAATGGAATTTTTCGGGTAGTTGTTTGTAATATTGGTATCTCCTCATCAGATTTTAATGACATTTTTGTGGCCTCATTGGTCAGTAAGCAAAATACCCAGGCATGTACCCCAAACTAAATATCCTTATTAGCCAGCTCCACACAGCCAGGGAACTCAGTAAGCCAAGGAGATTCTGCCCACTCAAATTTGTGCAATATCAGGTTTGGTAGGAGCCTCAAGGAAAGACACAGGAAGAAGCCAGGGTCTTTTGAAAGCTACATCAGTTCTACTTCCAATACTTTATTGTCCAGGATGGGGTGGCCATTCTCCTTGTTCCCAGGAAGCCACTCTTCTTTGCTCTTATAAGGGACTCCAAAGGCATTGATCACCCTCTCTTTACCAGGCCCCTGATCTCCACAACTGTAAGCACCTCAAAGCAAAATGTAAGGGCCAAATGGAAATTTCTACCAGAGACTATTGGATTAGACCTAAAGTTTCAGCAGGGAGGAAAGACCTAATTCTCTCCAGATGCTATAAGTTCCCGAGATAGGTAGTGATAAAAAGGGTAGAGAGAAGTAGAATCCAGCACTGACAAATAAATTACTAGACCATCCACCTTTTCACTCATTCAAAGAATATTTACTATGTGTCAGGCACTTAGCTTCGTATTGACAATAGAACAATGAGCAATATAGAGTCCCTGCCATGGAAGAGCTCACAGGCTAGTGGAGGGAATAGTCAGGGAGGTGATAGGTACTAAGAAGCTATAGGTAGCCTGGGTACATATAGCAGGGCAACCAGTACAGACTGGGTTGATCAGGGAAAGGAAGGCTTTCCAGAAAAAGCTGAAGGATAAGTAAAAATTATCCAAGTAAAGGATGAAAAGGGGAAGGGAGATTGGCTTCCTGGAAAACTGCTGAAGTAGCTCATCAGCAACAGGGTCATAGATTGTAAGGTGCATGATGAGGCATGAAGTAAGCCAAGGCTAGATGTCATGGTAAGTGGGACACTGATTAGATAATAAGGGTAACAGAGACACTGAAGGGTTGTAAGCAGGGAATTAATATGTTCAGACTTTCATTTTGAGAACAGAACTCTGGCTGCTGTTTAGAGAACAGGTTAGAGGTAGCAAGAATAGATGCTGGGAAACCATTTAGGAAACTGTTGCAGTCCTTTAAATGAAGTAGGATAGTGAGTAGACAGATTCTGGAGTTATTTTTAATGTATTAATGACATATTAATCATTAACAAGGCTTTCTTCCTGGTATTTAAGGCATCCTTTCCATTGACGTCCAAAACCCATTATGACTCTCTTGTCATTAACTCATTGATCTTCACTGCATTGTTTGACATCCTTGGGGGCACAGCAGGACTGGGAGATTTAGCATGAAATAGGATGCCTTCTTATCAGGTGGCCAAATAGAGACACCAGGGGATGTCTAATCAAAGCTGCCTACCAACCCACTACTATGCTTTTAATGGAATTGCTCTAAAAGAAGTAGAGCAAGATTTCTCAGTCTTAGCGCTCTATGTACCATTTGGGGTGGATAATTTATGCATTTGTACGCGTGTGTGTGTGTGTGTGTCTGTGTTGGAGGGAGGGGTTGTATACCGTAGGACATTTAGCAGCATCCCTGTTTTGTATACATATTAAATGCCAGTAGATACCATTACCCCAAAATTGTATGGTCAAAAATGTCTCCAAATATTGCCAAATGCCCCTGAGGTAGGACAAAGATTTTCCTTGTTAAGAACCACTAAAATGGGGGTTGGTATAGCTCAGGAGTATACTGCTTACCAAGCATGTGTGAGGCCCTAGGCTGGAGTTACAGCACCAAGAAAAAAAAATGACTAAGAATATTTATCCAGTGAAACTTTCTCCTTACCTAGGATCTGCAACACCACCCCCATCCCCGCTCAGCATAGCAGAAGCTACAAAAGAAAAGTCATGTTTCATGTATGCATCCTACTCCTCCTAGGGAACCTTATATAGCAAGCTCAAAGTGATGCAGGGAGTCAATAAGGAAGGAAAGAATCTCATAAACCTGAGCTCTGTCCCTTCTTCCTGACCAATCTATCTGCAACTCTGTTCCAGGAAAGGTTACTATTCAACTTTCACAAGGAAAGTGGGGGAAAAAAAACTACATAATAGCTGCAAAAGCAAGTAGTGAGAGGAGAGTACTAAGGACTAGATAATGTGGATGGCAAGAGTGCCTTGTAACTAGTGAGCATCCTGATACTTATCAGGTGGTATCCCTTCAGGATTATGCTCTGTTCTCCCCTCTAGAATGAGAGGCAATGTCCAGCTTACTCCTGAGTTCTATTACTTAGCTGGGACTCTTGCAAAGAGCAGCAAGAAAAATCACAGGGTCAAGGGAAGAACAGAGGTGGAAAAAGAAAAGGAAGGAGCTCCTACTCTGTCAGTGAGGCTATAGCCTACATAAATGACAAAGGCATTGAACCGAGAACTCAGAACTTCCAAGTCCTACTGCCAACTTCTTATGTGATAATCTTTAATACGATTCTTTCTCTTTGAGCCCTAAGTATCTTCATGTGTCTCAGTGTCAACCCTGAACCCTATCCAATTGCTACCATGAATGTGAAGACCTGAGGGAATAACAGAAAACAAACAAAGTAGTGTTATGATCATTGCTATTTATTGAAAGAAAAGTATCAGAAGAAGATGAGAATAAAAAGAATAATAAGAATCAGAAGCAGGAGGAGAAATGCAAGAAGAATAAAGGAAGAAAGGAGAAGTGTAGGGAGGAAAGGCAGATAGATGTGGAGGGTGGAGAGTGCAGAGAGTTGAAGGATGATGGGTAGCCCGATCTTTATGACATTAGCTTTCAGATAATGGGACAAATCATGGACAGCTTCTTTAAAAATGAGGAAAAATTCAGGATAAAACTGAATAATAGCAGGCACTTGATATGGGTTGGATATCCACTCAACTGGCCATGGAAGCACTCCAAGAAGGCTGACTGCACTGTTGATGGGGTTTTCAGGTGTCCTATGTGAAGGCAATCGACATCTGGATGGCTGTGTGTCTGCTCTTCGTGTTCGCTGCCCTGCTGGAGTACGCTGCTGTCAATTTTGTCTCACGTCAGCATAAGGAATTCATGCGACTTCGAAGAAGGCAGAGGCGCCAACGCATAGTGAGTGTAACAGGGTGGGGGAGCTTCCTTTCTCCTTTGGGCTACTTATTCCCTACTAATCCTCCCACAAACCAGGACCCAACCCAAGGATGCTTGCATCCTTCAAGGGACCTCAAATTATAGTTCTAGGCTGGTCACAGTTAACTAGTTTAACCTCTTTAGCTCTACCTCCTTATCTCTCCAATGGGACATTAGCCCCTATGGGTGGGGTAGTAGAGTGGTTAAGAGTGTGGGTCCAATGTCTGACACATAGCAAGCACTGAAAATGTTACCCAGTATTAGAACATTATCATGTCAATTCATATGACATTGCGTCGATAAGTAGTAATTATTGTATTTTGGTGTTTCCACACACAGATGGAAGGTAGCTTAATCTGTCCTACACTAATGTGTGGTTAAGAATTTAAGTCAGACACTTGGGTACCTTTCTAGGGGAACATTATAAGAGGATCCCCATAAGATGGAATTGAAAGACTTCTACTTGCCTCTTCTGGTTGTTGGATTTCTTGATCTTCATTGGGTACATCAGAGTTGTTCTGGTTAAGCTGTTGTTCACCCTCACTCTTGTTGGATAACCCCATTTCTTCTGCAGTAGAGTGATCACCTGGGGAAATATGAGGAAGTATATTATCATGACAACAGAACCAGTTTACTCTCAGTTGCCTAGACAAAGGTGTAAGTTGTCATGACAACAGCGATGCCTGTGCTACCCTCAGAGGTGCAAGCCTCCAAGTATGAGCAAAGCAGAAAGCCTTTACTGAGCTATACTAGTTGCTTAATCTTTGGAGATGCAGTTCTGATCTGTCTTGAGTTCTGACTATGTTTTCTTCCTAATCCTGAGACTTTAAAACCAAAGGGGGAAGCACATAATGATCTCTGGGGGATAGAAAACCCATTGTTAAAATCTTGGCTCTAGGGGCTGGGATGTAGTTCAGTGGCAGAACACTTGCCTGGCATACACATAGGTCCAGAGTTAGATCCTTGGTACCACAGGGGAAAAAATCCTGGCTGTATCCTGTGTGAGACACATCAGGACATGGACTCTTCCTCTCCCTAAAACTCCATCTCCCAACTCAACTGCCGCGGAGGCACTTCTATATATGTCCACATTATGTCCACATGAATAATATCGCACAAACTATTTGTATGGTTTCATGTTCCTTTTAAGGTCCTTCTGCAGACAGCAAGGCTGCTGTGTCATGTAGAGATTTATCAGAATTTATCAACTCTTGCTTTGTTTTAGTTCTTTAGTTGGGCCCTAGGTGGCAAGCCCTCTAGTGGATTTATCTACAACTACATCTCCTTAAGTATTAAAAAATGAATAATCATTCCTTAAGAGATCTGAAAGGTTTTCTTATGCTACATTGACAGTTGGGGAAAATATACAGAGAGAATTGGCAGTGGAAAAGAAAAGAGGCTGCTCACTTTTCTAAGCTAACCCAATTTTCATTTTAGTTGAATAAAATATGCCTGCAATTAGAAAAATCTTGTCATTATAGGGGCTTTGATCTTAGTGCCTTCTCAATGCCTACCTTAGAGAAGAAGAGCAGGCTGCAAACCTGTCCACGATCCTTTTTCACTTCAACTGGCGATATGAATGTCCCACCAATGAAAGACTTTAGGGCTACTCCAGGATGACACTAGTCCCACCTCCTTCCCTACACTCACCTAACCCCCAACTGCCTACAGCCTGTCACCTCCTGCTCATACATAGGTTGATCCTGAGCTCATCATGGAGCCTGTCATCACCAGTGCTCAATTATTACAAAGTCAAACTTGCAGCCTGAGCCTTGCTTGGGACCTTGGGCTGCATGAAAATGGATTGGAGCTCATTGTTAATGTGAATAAAACCTGAAAATCAAACCTCTGCCACTAATGATATCCCTTGTCCAGTCTCCTTAAACATGTTGCCATCTCAGTGAAGCTGCAGCAAGAATCCTGGAGGCACCAAGGAGACTAAACAAGTTAATGTATTGTTTATCTATTACCTGAACCTTTCTTTGTGCCTCAGTGTTCTAGCTAGAGAAGCAGAAATCTTCAGTCTGAGAGGAGCCCATGGCATGGGGGTCAGCTGATTTTCAGGGAACCTTTCGCCAAGAGCAAGATAGGAGTCAGCTAGCTATCCAATAAGGTCCAGGTTTAATCTTTTTCTTCTGTAACCTCTCCTTAACCACCCTTCTTTACTGCACGGTGGCCTCCTTTCATGTCTGTTTAAAATGTTTGCATTGTTTTTCTATGTGCTTATGGTTTGTCTTCCCAGCTGGTCTATAAAATTCACAGGGTGAAGTTCTCTTTTGCATCACTTCAGCAGGGTGTTAACACCAGTCTCAAAACATAGCAGCCATGTAATGCAGCTTACCAACTTTGACTGATTGGCAAGGGCTCTCTATCAGACTGGACAAAGAAAAAAACCTTGCCATTATCAAGAGAAAAAAAACATGAGAACCAGGAAAAAATGCAAAATATTGTCACATGTTCTTGGTGGCTTGGTCCCAGAAACCTATTCACCTTTCTCTGCCTTTCACCTAGCTCTTTCTCTCATTTCTACTCTTTTCTTCCTGCTACTGTCACTTATATACGTGTTACTCTTTCCCATCTCCACACCTCACTCCCTGCTATGCCTTCTCTCTCTAGCTTGGTTTTGGAATATATTTCCTTCCCAGCTTTTCAGTTTTCCTCCTCTATACATAGTTAGAGAAAAACAAAGTTATATTTCCTAGCTCTGGAAGTCACAAAATTGTATTTTAGGCTCAGTTGTGACTTGCTAACTTATATACCTACACATACACACACACACACACACACACACACACACACACACACACACACACACAATGTTCCTGCATACAAAAGAACACAGAATTTGGTCTATGTAGATGACACTGAAATCCAGTATCCTCCATCCTTGGGCTTCAGGCGACTCACCTTTGCTCTCCCAAGTACAAGAGACTGTTATTAAAATGAAAGAGCCTAGAGCAGCAGCTTACTCTATTGGCTATATTTCCTCTCCTGTTTGAAACAGCTTTTTCTAGCCCAGGAAATATTTCCAAATCATTCCCTTCAGATTTACTGTGATGGGAGAAAAGGGGAAATAATTGGATCCATAGAAATAGACAGAATAAAATCCAACTTTCCCTTTCAGAGTTTTTTCAAATATGTACTGTATATTTTGTTCCAGAAGACAGGTGAGTAATGGGAAACAGATAAGCTGAGGGAAGCTGAACTGAAAAGCAACAGGGATTCCTTGAAAGATATTTTGCTTGCCTCTGTTTATTTATCTATATAATGGGCCCAGAAAACCTCTCCTGTAGGAACTGTATAAAAATAAAGGTCTTTGGTGAAAGAAGCTATGGGAATAAATTTAAGCAAAGGGCTAAGTCTGTCCCACTATGACAACTCAGGTTCAAAGGTACAACCACAATTATCAATTGCCTCTGACCTGGATGCATACAACTCTCTCTACAAAAGCTATTAACAAATCAAAGATATAGCAGCAAAGCCATCTGGTGAGCAAACATAAGATTCTTTTCTGTACCAAAAGTGTTGCTCCCTTTCTAGAGGGCAAAGGGCATCATGACATTGTGCAGAGTGGGGCAGGGAGTAATTCTGTTTTCCTGCCAAGTAGTTTGTAATTCAGTGAAATTCTCTTCTGAGGACACTCTTCTGTTTGATACCCCAAGAGGATGCTGGCTTCACAAAAGCAAAAGACCATTCATTTTTCTATATTCAGAAGCACATGACTCATCAATCCATCCACTCATTCAATAGATACTATCTACTGAGTACCTGTCAGGTTCTAGGTTCAGTGCTAGGCACTGCAGAGACAGCAGTGAATTAGACTAATGTCCAAGTTTGTATTATAAGTCCACAAGCAAGAAAAAGGGATAGAATTTGCTGGTGATATTCTGTCCTGAGTTTGCCTGTCCCTGGTGCCCATTACCAGGCAATCCTTGTGACAGGTTACAAGGATGTACCACACCAACACCTAATCTATGAAGCTACTTTTCAATGTGCTACCATAGCTGCAAAGGCCTCAATATAAACATCCTAAGATATACAGTATTTTAAAATGTCATATTCATACAATATACATATATTTTGTTGTCATCCTTTAGAGTAACTACCTAAGGTAGCTGTAGGGTAACTAACTGGTTTGTTTTGGAATTCACCAGTTTTAGCACTGGAAGACTCAGTAAGTCCCTTGATTCTGGGTAAACCAGGACATGTTACAGGGGGATATTTTATTTGAATTGATTTATTAGCATAAGCTTTCATTCCAAAATCTTCAGTAATTCAAAAATTGTAACCACCTTTGAAATTATATTTTAACTATGCCCTATAGAGGTGTATAAAATCAGGCATGTTTGTATCTTTAAAAATTTTACAAGTATATTTTTGCAACATATAATAAATACATTTATTGTGAGGTATTGGTCTTAAATAAAATAAGAGAAAATAGGTTCTGAATGGCGTCATACAGAATGACCTTCTGTATAAGTAAAACTCTATTGATCACTCAGGGGCTTTGGTTTTCTCCTCCTCTTTCATGAGTGTCTTTACAAGGTGTGATTAAAAAATACAGCGAATGCTGCTGTCAAGTGCCACCCAATAGAAAGACAGGGTCATAAAAACATGACAATATGTCCTCTTCCACCTTATTTACTGGATCTGGAACTGTAAGACTTCTGGATCTTCCACAAACTCAAAATTACCATGAAAGGTAAGTGTTTTGAATCAATTCAGGACATCAGGGTAACCCCAACAATGTAAGTAAAGACAAGTAAAGACACTCATGAAAGAGAGCTTTCCAGAACTACTTCAAAAAGGTGCAAGAATTATAGGATTAGTGTATTCAAACATAGGGAGAGTATTTTGAAGGGGATTAGTAACAGTGTGTCTTTTACTGTAATCTATTTTTTATCTCATTCACTGTATTTTTTTCAATTATTTTTTTTTTGGTACCAGGTATCAAACTCACGAATGCACACTTGCAAGGCAGGCACTTAGGCCGCTGAGCTAAATCCCCAGCCCTTTTTTCAATTTTTTTATTAGTGCATGTTTGCAATACATATTGATTACATTTCTTATAGGAATTAACACATGTACATAATACATTTTAATTCTTTTTTCATTTCTTTTCCCTCCTCCCCGCTCCATTTCTTGGTTTCCTTCCCTCTGTAAAATATTTCTATTATCTGTTTTTTATTTTTCTTTTTATTTACATTTTTGGTTTCTCATTAAAGAGAAACCATGTGATATTTAAGCTTATTTGTTTGATTTACTTCACTTAGCATTATGATCTATCTCAAGGTGCATCCATTTTCCTACAAATAACTCAAGTTTAAAGAAACAGCAGAGTAGCATTCCATTGCATATAAGTACCACATCTTCTTTTCTGAACGTACTATAGAGTATGGGGGGGTTGAACTTGGGGCCTTTACACTGAGTTACAATCCCAAGTTCTTTTTTACTTTGAGACAGGGTCTCACAAAATCAGTAAGTTCCCAAGTGGGGTTTAAACTTGTGATCTTGGCTTAGTCCCATGGAGGGCTAAGATTATAGCCATGAAATACCATGTTTGACTTTTATCTCTTTTATCAGCATCGTTTTGTCCTTACTTCTTGGCTGCTCGCTGTGTTAATCTGTCAGCTGACTATTAGATAAACAGATTTTTTTTGTAGTTTGCCACATAACTTAGTGCTTATATAAAATGTATTCTATATTGGTGTTAATGTGTTTATTACAATGCATGTAGGGTTCATGAACAGAATGCTTATTATATAATAAATGTACTGACCCCTCATAATAGATGACACTTAATTGGGTTTTAGAAGGACCTAAATGATGTTATGCATTTTAAAAAGGCAGCTGGGGACCTATCTATAAGTGGAATCATGACATATACCATATATTACCATATGTAGGTGCTTAGCATACGACTATCTCATGAGTAGTTTTGTGGCCATCAAAGATGTGAGCCTATGTAATTAGTCACCTTGTCTGCACTGCATCATCTATGAGATATTTATGTGTGGCCTTATCTCCCTGCCTTACAGTTTTAATTTCAAATTCTGCCTTTTCTTCCTTATAATTTCAGGAGGAAGATATCATCCGAGAAAGCCGTTTCTACTTCCGTGGCTATGGCCTGGGTCACTGCTTACAGGGAAGGGATGGAGGTCCAACAAAAGGTTCTAGTATTTATAGCCCCCAACCTCCAGCTCCTCTTCCAAAAGAGGGAGAAACCATGCGGAAACTCTACGTTGATCGAGCTAAGAGAATTGACACCATCTCCCGGGCTGTCTTTCCTTTCACTTTTCTTATCTTTAATATCTTTTACTGGGTTGTCTATAAAGTGCTACGGTCAGAAGATATCCACCAGGCACTGTGAATTGGGTGGAAGCTACAGAATCCAGCTGTTGGCTTTCTGCTTTCTCCTGGGTGGGCTTTCCCTCTCCATTAGACTCCACCAAGGACTTGCATAATTTCTTCCTGATCTTTCTCCCTCAGAACTACCAGTCCCCAAACTATATGGGTCTATACCACATGGTGCCAATGGTGGCTGTACTTATAATAAGACGGCTCATCTACCTGATTCCAAACTTTCTTCATACTTTCCCATTTCTCATGAAACTAAAAGTTGGGCATGTTCCTGCAGCCAGGATGACTTCCTGCCGTTGCTGGGAACCTTCTATTTTCCACTATTCCAGTGCAGAATATTTAGACCACTGCTATTAGATGAAGGTATTTCTCATCTTAATCTGCACCTTTCCTCTCCTGGCAACCATCCACCCAGAGCCTGGCCTTTATTGAGCCCTCTGTTTCTTCTACTGCATGCTCAAATGGGAAACCTTTCCTTTTCACAAGTGCTGCCCTATGTGATCTAGTCAGGTTTTCTTACAGTGAGAGGAAGGCAAAGGCAGACGTTCCTCTTCTCATAATAAGAATGAGCAGTCATAGGCTGCACTGAGCTAAGGCACTGTTATATGGCTCAACGAGAGATGACTAAATTTCCAGAAGCCCAGCACCATCAGAATTAGAGAAGGAATCTTGCACCCTCCAGAAGATGGCATTTTCAGATGCATCCAAACTTCCTGATCTCAGAAATGTTTATTCTAGTCCGTAATTAGCATGCTGACAGGAAGTACTGTGCTCCTGAGTAGCAAAAGAACAGAAAAAAAACCTTATTTTTTAAATAAATTACTTGATGTTAGAAAGCTCAAGAAAAAATAAGATCTGGTTGGACATGGTGGCATATGACTATAATTCCAGCTACTGGGGAGGCTGATGCAAGAGTATCACAAGCTCAAAGCCAGCCTGGCCAACTTGGAAATATCCTGTCTCAAAACACACACACACACACACACACACACACACACATACACACACACATATTTGTAAAATGAAAAAGGGCTGGGGATGCATCTCAGTGGTAGTGTACTTGCCTAGCATATGTGAGGCCCTGAGTTCAGTCTCAAGTAGCACAAAAAAGAAGGGAAGAGTGAGATAAGGAAGCAGGGAGAGAGGGAAAAGAAAAGTGAGATCCTCAG
>PVJX010008398.1:42500-65833 GCA_004027295.1 Dolichotis patagonum
TCTCCTTCCTGAGTAATCATTAATTCTCGTTGAGTATACTTTCCAGATATTTCTGAAATCTCTCCCCCTTTCCTTATCCTTCCTGACTTCATGTGGTTTCCTATCCTCCACACTAGTACCAATTCAATCATAAATAGAGTGTTATAAAACAGCCTGTTTATGACATTTCCTTATTTTTAGTCCTTCAATACCTCCCTTCCACGTCTAGCGGAAAGTCCAAATTTTTTAAACTGGCCTCCAAGACATTTTCTTCTGCTGGCCCCTGTCAGCAATCCCAGCCTCTTCTCTCACTCCCCCTTCACTTCTCTAAATGCACCCCGCACTTGGGCATGCTAATCCACACACAGAATCTGGAGCTTAGTCATTGATTCTGTCTAATATTTTGTGTTTTTGTGTGAATTGTTCCCTAGCCTTTAAATGTCTTCCATTGACCTCTCCACCTGAGGTACTTCTATTTCTCTGGAAAACTAGCCACTGTGAAATATTCTCAAATCCCTGCCACTCCAACATAAAGACAAATTTAGGCCTTCCAGTGATATTCTACACATATGAAGCATGGTTGAAAAATAAAGTAAATTTTGTTTACAGTCAAAACATATTACCATTATAGTCAAAGACACATTACTATTATTATAGTCAAAGACACATTCTCATGCCCTCAAAACACTCTCCTAGATTTGAACACACTTATTTCATCATTCTTGCCACTTTCTCAAACAGTTCTAGAAGTCCTTTATCATGAGTATTTTTATTTACACTGTTGTGGCTGTCCTAATTTCCTGACTCAGTTAAAAAATTATCTTTCATGGTCATTTTGACTCTCAGGAAGACCCAGAAGTCACCTGGTGCTAGGTGGTTTCTGGCCATTTCTTACTCTCTAGGATTTTGACTCTGGGCAATATCGTGATGAGTACACATCATAATACTTTTACATGCCTGCTTATCCATTGGCTGGTACTCAACAGCAGCATTCACCATAGTTTTGTAAAGACACGGAGGTGGACTTCCAGCACGGCTTTAGAAAGCACCAAGAATGATGGGATAAGTGTATTGTAAGTGAGGGGGGTAGTCTATGGGAGATTAATGCAATATGTTTTTTACTGTAATAATTTTTTAAAAATTTAAACATTCAGCAAATGTATTGATTATATTTACACTTGCAAGATTATTTACAGTTATGCCTCGATTCATGAACACTTCTGTTTGCAAATGATTTGGTTTGCATACACAAGTGTTCCAAAAATTTGCTTCCATTTGCAAATTCCACACTGGGTGACAAATTTGACCATGGCCATCTTCCCTACACAAACACAGCCATATTTACCAAAATCATAAGACAAATTAAATTTGTGAACAGAGGTATAATGTAGCTGTTTTTGAAAAACATACATATTACATATGAGTTTTGAACATGTGCATAAAACTACTTTGAGGCCAGGGATTATAATATATTTATCTTGTATACCAAGCCCATAGCATGAAATAAATTAGTGTTTTCCAAATAATTTTTAAAGTAATGAGCATTGCAGAGCTTCAAATTTTTTTTTCAACTAGCCAGTTGTAGTGTTAGCTATTACCAACTGTACTTTCTTTGAAAAGGATGGGTCATGAAGGGCCATACAATTTTAGGTGACCTTGTACTTTTTCATTTTGCAAAGCATTTAATTACTGTGCCATCCTCAAAACAACCTTTAAGGTAAGATAATCGTAGATTCATATAAGAAGTGAAGAAATGAGGCTCAGAGAGATTAAGTGACTTACCCAAGTCTCACAACAGAAGCAAATATAAAGATAGCCCTATCAGAAGAGCAAGAATGCTTGGAACCATGGTCATAATAACACATTTACTGTATTTACTACTTACCACTCTTCCCACACAGAAAAAGTTAGCTTTATTAAAAAACCAATGTCTTGTGGGATTTCCCATAAGACAACTGGCTCAACAGATCAAAATGTCTTAGAATTCTAAAAACTGGCACAACAGAACTGGAAAGGCCTGCCTGAGATCATTTAATCCTGTCTCTTTATCATACAACATAGGACTATTGAAGGTTTAATGAAGCAGAGTACAGAGCCTAACTGTAACTCCTTTTTTTCTCAACTTAGTCAAAACTGTGAAAGAATAAAATAGAAAGCAAACCAGGCGTGGTGGCATACTGCTGTAATCCTAGCAATCCAGAGGCTGAGGTAGGAGGATCCTTGTAAATTCAAAACCAGCTTGGACTACAAAGTGAGCCCAAGGCCAACCTGAACTGCATAGCAAGACCCTGTCTCAAACATACAAAAAATAGTAAAATATTCAAATGTACCATCATTTATTAACCAGAGTCTCACTTCTGGAACTACCCTGACTTAGGAACTGCAACAGATTCATGTATAAGGTAATTTGCAAAAGAGGAAATTGTTCCTGGGATGACCTCTGCCTTGCTCATCACTGACTGAGACCCATATTAGATGTTTACAGATGCCATAGAAAAGGGGACAACACAAACCTTGTCAACAGTTAGGATAATATTACAGATGTAAAAAAAGTCACGTTGAGCTCCAATTCTAGAAATTCAGGGTCTTCCTTACCAAAATTTCTTTATTAATCCCTTAGATTTATATTTATTTTACCCTTCCATAGTAGAAACATAAACTGTTACAATTATTTGGTTGGCCTAAGCTTCGGGGCAGTCTTTTAAGGAAGGACACAATGTAGTTTTTTTTTTTTTTTTTTTTTTTTTTTTTGGTACCGGGGATCGAACTCACGACCTCGCACTTGCCAGGCAGGCACCTAAGCCACTGAGCTAAATCCCCAGCCCTAGTTTTTCCTTAATACATCATTAAGTTTCTCAGAAAGGTATTGATTTTGGCTATGGTTTGGTTTTGTTTAACTCTATTTATTTTGTAATTAACACTTCCTGTCCCATCCCACTATGATTTCAATTCCGGTTTTATGTATCCTCTTCATCCAAGGTCACTTAACAGAAAACAATGAATTATGGAAATTAATCTCATTCTTTTCTATATGCTGCTTACATGGTTCTCCTTCCTAATATCCTCCTGGTGGAGTCATGTTCAGGATAAAGGATTCAAGGGAGAGAGAGGTTAAAGCTAATGAAACATATCTTCAAAGCATCACAGATAATATGTCTGATGTTATTCTTCAAGCAATAGATATCCAGTTACTACTGTAGGTATAAATAGTATCCATTTCCTCATTTTATCCTTCCTTGAAGCAGGGAAGCAAGGGGATGTGCCAGGAATGCTTGTGCACCACCTCTCTGACATCTTATTTTGCTAGTTTCCTAGCCAACTGAAACCTAAATCGAAGATGAAACTGAGCCCTTAGGGCTGGGGATTTAGCTCAGTTCAGTGGCTTAAGTACCTGCCTGGCAAGTGCGAGGTCATGAGTTCGATCCCCGGTACCAAAAAAAAAAAATAAATAAATAAATAAACTGAGCCCTTGGCACTAACATGTACCCTACTATGAGGACTATGCTCTCTCTTTGGAAGACTGCTTAGAGCTACATTCTAGTTTCAGCCCTCCTCTGGGATATAGGGCAGCTCTCCATTTTACTGGGAAATCAGATTCCTTTTTCTGTCATTCCTTTAGTTTCTTCACTCTGCTTTACATAAGACAGTCACCTTGTGGCCTATTTGCATTACTAGTATCAGTCTAGTTAAGGGTTAAGCAATGTCAACTCCCTGAAGCCCTTACAGATATTCTCTACCCTGACATTTAACCTCTACATGAAAGAGGAAAGTGTCTGTTGAGACTGGCATAAGTATCCACTCTGTGAGTCTGACTGAGTCACCCGTTTTTACAGAGGGTCTATCCCTGAAATTGAGCTTCTTTGTAGGTTCTAGTACCCAGAAAATTCTCCCTCACTAAAACATTGTAAGGCAAAGCCCTACCAAAAAATTGAAGGTATCAAGTGAGTAATCAGTATAAAACTTTCACTCAGTTGTAAGCACCATTTATGCAGGGAAAAGTACTGTTCTTGGAACAGTGGAGTTGAGCAATGAATGGCAGATGAATGAACAAATGCACACGTGGAAGTAAATACATTTGCTCATACTGCCAAATCTCTCAGGTTAGGAGGACCAATAAGTAAGATTTCTTGTGCTTTTCAAAGCACAAGAAGAACAGTAAGGGAGTGAATATGAGTCTGTAAGAGTTGGGGGTTAGCTGAAGTTGGTGTTTTCTGTGTTTTGTTTGTTTATTTTATTTTGTTTTGATTTTTAAGATCTAGTGTTTTCTGAGGGTTTGGGACTGTAGCTCAATTAGTACTTGCCGAGCATGCACAAAAACCTGAATTTAATCTCTAGCACCACCAAAAATATTTTTTAAAAAGTCAATGATCTCTCATGATTTTTTCCTCCTAATTGAAAACTTTTAAAGGTTTGTGTTTGTACATAAGTTTAAGATCAATCCTTTAGGCTGTCTTTCACCTACCAGTATCACCTTACCTCCTTGGGACTCATTCACAATTTTTTATAGTATCTACTGTAAAATGCCAGACACTACTAAATACAGGAGAAATGCCATGAAAAAGAAACAACTTCTGCCTTCAGAGGGCTTATATTTTCACAGGGGAGACAAATTTTGTACTAAGGTGTTGGAGAATAGTAAAATGGAAAAAATGTGTAAGTATTACGGAAATAAGTATATAAGACAAGGATCTGACATAGTTCTGGTAAAAGTCAGTGAAGAGGATAACATGGAAGGTTTTCCTGAGATAAGGACAGTTAAGATGTGACCTGAAGAAAAAGTAAGAGACAAAGGAACAGAAAGACCAGTAAGACAAAGGAAAAGGAAGGTATGAGTGGTAGAAAAGCTTCAAAGTAACAGATTCACATTTTGCCAAAAAGAAAACCTGACTGCACTGTGGAGACCAAATTGTAGAGGGAAAAAGAATAGGCCATCAGGTGAAATGTGTGATGTTCTACAAAGGGGAATGTAGTGGGTACCATGAGAACATAAAGGAAAATAATCAACTTGGTCCTGAGGAACAGAGGTCTCCCTAAGGAAGTGATATTTAAAAGGAAACTTGAGGCCTATGTTAGTCACAATAAGGACTATGAGGGAATGTGAAGTGAAGAGAGGCTCTGGCACACTAATCTGCCTTAGCCAAAGCTTGCCTCATTTTTACTCTTTATTTAGTCCTTGCCTGGAATGTCTGGTACCTTTTATTCCCAGCCAAAGAACGAATGATGCAGTAGAACAGTGGTGGCAAACCTACGGCACACATGCTGCAGCTGGCAATTTGTTATTAAAAGCTCTAAAAGGTTTATCATTGCTGCACTAGTGCCTCTGAAGTACTCCTTCAGTAACTCACTTTCTGTGAAGCTGACACAGGGAAGTGGCCTGCTAGCCCCGTAAGATATCTACTACTTTCTTCCCAAGATCTAAATTGAAATTGACAGCTTCTTCCTACTTGTCGTTCCTTCTCATCGCCCTTGCAATTCTGCCACCCCTTCTATTGTTTCTTCTGTCTCCTGGTTTCCATCCAGGATGAGAAAATGGTCTAGCTGTCCTCAGAGACTTACACCAGCCTGGACTGTTCTGCAGTGCCATGAAGGGCCAGGACTTTTGTTTACAGCTGGGAGCCTGGTGAGGTGGTGAGCACAGCTGAAAGCCCCATTCTGGAGCAAACATCAATCATCCTCTGTCCTCTCAGCCAACTTTCACAGACCAGCTCTATTGAAAGCTGGATGTACCCGCCTGGGTCCCACTGACGTCTCAGCTACAACTCTGGCCTGGGAGCAGCCGGGTGAATCTCAGCTTTGTACCTTTCAGGAACTGTTCTTGCTCTCTTTCTCTGTCCTCAATTTTGAACCATTTTGTCTCAAACTCAGAGCCTTCAAAGAACATGTTCTCTGAGGTCTCCATGCTCTAAACAGTGCCTCCATCTCTAACCATATCTGCTCACTCCTGGCAGTGTACAAACATCCCTCATTTACTAGGTTCCATAATAAAAACATAAGAACAAAGCAAAAAACGACATAATTTCAATGTGTACTTTATGTAACTTGCCTTTGCAAACTGGTCAGGTTCCATGTCTTTAACTGTGTGTGCATGTGTGTTCACCCATACATGCCTTTTGCTTTTCAGATGGCTTTCCACTGTTTTAAAAATGGCAAATCAGAAGGGACATGATATCTCCCAAGAATACTTGGAAGGTCTTGCTGGGTGTGGTGGTATACTCTTGTAATCCCAGTACTCAGGAGGCTAAAGTAGCCGAATCATAACAAGTTGGAGGCCAGTCTGGGCTACATAGTAAGGTCAAGGCCAGCCTGAACTATACAGTAAGATCCTGTCTAAAACAAGGAAAGAATATTCAGAAAGTCTTGAGTAAAAGTCTCTGTCACATATTCTGCTACCTGGTCACTTCCTTCCTTACAGCTTTGCCTTCTGCAGTACTTACCCCGGGTCAATATGAAGCCCTATTACAGTCCTAGTTCTGTCTCATGTCCCTAGATTCCCTTTGCCTGTGTTTTTCTGCCCACTTGCTAACATGGATTTCACCTGTTAACGGAGGCCTCTTTCTATGGTTTTCAATGTCTCTATGTTCCTAAATGCCAAACGGATAGGAGACACTGCTCTCACTATCATCAGTAGCTCATTACAGTGCTGTTTCCTATGGGTTCTGCTGAAGGGGGTATGCAGGCAGGAGGAGATTCCCCTTCTGGCAAATCTTATCAGAATTTCTGCCAATGATGCTTTTAAAATCTAAACTCCCGCTTCCCCAATTTTCACCTAGTACATCTCTATTGAAGGGCTGTATTTCACCCAACCCTTGGCTAATAAGTATTCTTCTAAAGAGAAACCTAAAAGTATTCTTTTCCCTGGGATTGATAAGAAATTTTAATTTTTTTCTATTTTTAAAGTTGCTTTACTCTAGAAACAAAGATATACAAATGTAGGAAAATAGTACAATAAACTCTCATATGCTTTAACGATTTAGACATAGAAATTTAAGTATTAATGTTGTCCTTTTAAAAAATAATGACAGTTGACATTTTAAATTTCATTTTAGAGAAAAAAGAAAAAACAGAAAAATTAAGAAGCAAACAAACCTAACAAACAACAACAAAAGCAAAATGACAACAACTATAAAACAACAATAGCTACATAAGTTTTCAAAACAAGATGATAGCAATTTTAACAATGGTTGCTATACTGCATATTATTATCTTCAAATAGTTCCTCAGGTTACCAGATACAGGAATAAAACAAAACTGTAAAACAGAACAAAACATTGGACTTCAAAAACAAGACAGAAGGAAATCCCCCACAGTTGCCACAATGCACACTGCTACCCCCATTAGATGCCCAGATCACCAGCCCCAGGCCTTCAAAGGGAATCAAACAATACAAGCATCTAGTTATTCCTTTCACCCCAGTTGCTATCATTTCACCCTGAGTCCTCTGAATCAGCCAGTTGCTTACCCGGGTGGTGGGGATGAGGGAGTTGCATTTCTGGTTTCCCAGCCCACATACCACCTAGCTCATTCTTGCTGAGTCTCTTCCTGATTCCTATGGTAGAGCCTGGCTCACGTGAAGGTGTGTTTTGACTTCAACAGTTGACATTTTTAAAAGCCATGATTTTTATCATTTCCAGTGAACTGGGACCACAGGTAGAAGTTATAAGCATTAAGTAAAATTACCTCTGGGAAAAGGCTCAAAGCATCCTCTTGAGGCAAACTTAAATTATAGGCATCAGCAAACACAGGTAGAAATCAGTCTTCATCTCTTGGTTGATGTGTAACATGGAAAACTTCACATGATGGTTCCAAGCGAAGTGTGTCATTCACATAACCATGAACCCAGCCAGCGTATCCTAAACTATCAACTCAGAAAGAGGAAAACAAAAGAAAGTGTTCAAGTCTGGCATCCCAATATCACACAAGAATTTCAATAATTAGATTTGGTTTTTCAGTGTTTTCACACACTTGCAAAAACCTCTTTCTATCAAATGGATGGGTCAGTCATTGGGCAGAGGTTAATTGGAGGAAAGAATAGATACCCCTAAAAAAGATAAAACTTTTCTATGATATTTTCCAATTCTTGCTCTACATGTTATGTACTAGCAAACTAGACTAATCCAGACTAATATTCTGGACTGGTTTTATGAAATTCCTATGATGTGAAGCAGGTATAAACACTCAGCCTCATTATAGAAGTACCAGTTTTCTATGCCTTGAAATACTAGGAGTTTTAACATTTACATTAAGCAAACACTGTTCTAGAAATATCCAATTAGTTAGTCAGAAACAAAATTTATTTTGGTACTGGGAATTGAACTCAGGACCTTGCACTTGACAGGCAGGTGCTATGCCACTGAGCTATATCCCTGGCCCCTTAACTTATTTTTTGGTGGTGCTGGGGACCAAACCCTGGGCCTTAAACATGCTAGGCAGGCATCTTACCAACTGACCTACATCCCCAGCAGAAACAAATTTTTAAAATATCAAATAAACCTTACAATTCCAATTTTATCCACCACTCAAAAGCCATCAGAGGATACTAGTGTCTCTCCTCATCCTGTAAAACAGACTAAGTACTACATTCCTGACCTGGGACAGCTCATAGCCACAAGGTAAGACAAGGCCAGCAAATAGTGTCTGGCAGGTTGTACCCTACACAACAGTACTCAACTAAGACAGCACAAGTCTGAGCCGAAATTTACTTTCCAATTGCCCTTGTGAGATTGCAGCAGCCCAGAGAAAAATGCACTGTTCTCATTGTTCCACTGGGGTGGATACTTCTCAACAATTTGTCTGGCCCCTAGGTGCTGTGTGATTTTAACCTGCACTGAAGTATTGTAGCTAGTGGTAGCCTTGCAAATTAACACAGGGTTCTTGAAGCCATTAGGTGAAGGCAGGGGCCAAAGTTTCTATTTGGCCTTGGGCTTTAGAACCAAACAAATCTAAACTATTTTTCCCTTCCAGCTGAAGCAGATTGTGAAGGCAGTAGCTTGGTTTAAATTCTAAAGAATAACTCACATTTTCAGAGAACTCACTTTAAGTCAGGAATCTGTTGAAGTCTTATCCCACTAGTAAGCATAGACGGCAGGAGACTATTCAGTTATTGATATTGAAAGGATAGCATGATGTTAACAGGAAAAGCCTGGGCATTAGAGTCAGAGAAAAGTCTGAATCTTTGCTCTGCTATTTACTTGCTGAACAACTTGGTGTTAGTGTTCAACATCTGTGCACTTCAATGAGGACTCTGAGAGGTAACAGATGTAAAGGGCTGAGCGCTTTGCTGCCTGGCACACAGGGAGCACTCAGTTCCTATACCTTTATCTGCTACCACTCTGACTCTAAAACTAATTGACATTATTCATGCCCTTAGCCTTAAAATCTCAGCAAAGCATAAGAACAGGACTCCTGCTGGGCATGGTGGTGCATGCCAGCACTTGGGAGGCTGAGGCAGGAGGATCCCTGCTTGTTGGAGGCCAGCTTGGGCTACAAAATGAGTGCAAGGCTAGCCTGAATTGTACAGTGAAACTTTGTCTCAAAAAGACCAAAAAAAAATAGGTCTTCTAGACAGAATGTTGGAGGAACAGTCAAATGTAGACAGTTTGTTATAGCACCTTGGGTTAGTTACCCAAATGTGGCTGGTACAACTAAGAACTGAATATTTTAAAAACTTAATTTTAATTAAAATTTAAAAACCACATGTGCTAGAGGCTACTGTGTTGGATAGTGTAGCTCTAAATCGTAAAACATTAATATGTTTCCATTTAATACAGTGTATGGAACACCAAGGCTTGGAAAAGCATGAGAACTTGTTAAATAGCAAAAGGATCACTAAATTCAAAACAGTGGTCTTGAAAATTTAGTATAATAGGCTCAGCTATACCAGAATTATGCAAGCTCCATTACTTGTAAGTCATGTGTCCAAACAAAAATTAGACTATACAACTCATATATAAAATAACTGTCATCTAATTTGCAGGCCTATGAGGATTAATTGGCATACAGCAACATAGTATAGCCCACAATAGGATTTCAACAAGTCTGTTTCCTCACCACCCTGATTCACCCATCATACATAAGATACTCAGGTGTAAACGAAAAAAGAAAGCTGAAGAGTAGAGAGCACTGGAAAATTAAAAAAGCAAAAAGAGAAACAGTCATGTGATACTGTATTATAGAATGGAGAGGAGGAAGGGAATTAAAATCAACATATTACCACTTACGTGGCTTGTTTTTCTTCCCTTTTCTTGATACTACAATAGCCAATGCAGAGTGGGATACCTTTAAATGTAATGTTTTGAGGCCCTGAAAGCCATTACAGTTGAACAAGCAAGTACTAATCCTGGTCCCCATACTCGTTGTTTGCATTTGCAAAAATAACTTGACATTCCTAAACATTCGTTCTTTATCTGTACAACAGGACCAATAGTATGCTGGGTATCTCGGAATTTATACATCAATTTTTATTTTGCTTTATATTCTGTGGCACCCTCTAGTGGTACATATAAAAATAAGCATTGCATTTCTGCTCTTTAAAACAGTTATTTCTACCCTTTTTTCTGTTTTGCTTTTTTTTTCTCTTTAAGTAAAAAAAAATAGTGGTTCTCAAGCCTCAGCGTTGATTAGATTCACTGGGAGTAGTTTGTATCAAAACAGATTGCCAAACTCCACCTCAAGAATTTATGATTCATTAGGTTTTAGATGGGACCTGAAAATCTGAATTTCTGACAACTTCCCAGGTGATGCTGATGTTTTTGGTCTGTTTGGAAAAACACTAAAGAGCCACTACTCTAAAATTTCTTCATCTTCTATGTAGAACTAGGTCTGATTGATAACTGAAAGGTTTCATTTCTATTGTTTATTTGATTTTAATATAGTAGTACCAATCTAGTAGAATTTTTGTGAAGAAAACAGGAGTATTTGTGTAAGGGATTAACACAGCAAATAAAATACAGTAAGCATGCAAAAAGTGAAAATCACAACATAAATTTGCCCAGGATCACAGGGCTAGTAAGTGGTGAAATAAGGTTTACAATTAAGTTTCTGACGCTAGAGACACAATAAAATTTAGCAGTACACTGTAGAAAACAAGGTGCAAATAAACATATCTGGATAAAAATTTTTAAAGGAAAGAAATATCAGTTTTAAATACCAGGAGTCTGACTTTTATTTCTGCATTATCTATCTTTACTGAATTACTAATCATCTTTACTTTCTTTTGGGGAAATTCTGAGTATTTGAAAAGAAAATATACAAAAAAATGGTGAAGATTTTCATCACAGTATCTAGAGCCATTCATCAAATCTGTTTACTATAAAATTCAGGAAAAAAGAAGAAAGGGATGCTGGGGAGCATATTTTTAAGAAAAAAAAGAAAGGAAGTAAAAGTATTTGAATTGTATTGTTACAGTCTTCCGCCTAATAGGGATAGTTTACAGAAGTCAGTTTTATTTTTCCCTAGGAATGAAAAGATAACATCTGGAGTTTGGCAAACGGGAAGGGTGGCAAAATGCCGTAATTCCAAGAACAAACAGCTAATGCTTTGCTGGGATTTGGCGGCATCTAGTGGTAAACTCCAGATGTATAAACCTCACCCAGAGAACTTTCTGGAAAATCAAGTGTGTATTTGCACAGTACTTGGAGATCAGGACCGAAAGTAAGAGAGTCAGCTCCTGCAAAAATTTGGGGGAGTCCCTAGGAGGGTAAGTCTGTATTCTCATTAGAAAATATTTCTGTGAGAATTAGAAAGGGGACGGGAGCAAAAAAGGAAGGTTAGGACCCTGAAAGCCCCCTTAGAATTGCTAATGTGAGAATGAAGAGAGGTGTGGCTTTTAAGCACGGAAGGGCTATAATTTAGAACAGGATTTTGGCAGCGATAACGATAAAAGTGGAAAAATGTGTATTTTTAGGGTCTAAAATCAGTAGGGAAGGCTGAAATAATTCTAACAAACGTCCTTTATTTCTGTTGTGGTCATTTTGCCTTATTTTCCTTTTCATTAAAATTTTCAAACACACAAAAGTAAAAAACCAATTTAGAACAGGTCTCCGCACACGCACACCCTATAGCTAGAAGTGCACGCCTGCGCACACCCACCAGCTCGGGCGCCACAAGGGCTGACGCGCGTTTACACTCCAAACCTACAGCCGCGCGAAATGGCCCGCGCACAGACACCCAGGCCCTAACGCCATTCGCCCGCGACACTCACCACCCCCACTAGCATACACCTCCTCCATTGCGCCTTTTTCGTCCTTCTCCGAGAGTTGCGCAACAGCCTCGGGGGCGTGGCCCTAGATTTGACCTCGCGCTTCCCCACTCGCGGGAACCTTAGCTCATTTCCGCCTATCCTATTTCAGTAGGCCACGTAGACACTTCCTTTCCCCGTGGGGTGGGGGAACCCAGAAACCCATAATCCCTCCCTGCCGAAGAGTGAGCAGAAAAAAAAAGCCTCTCTGGTCAGGGGAACTCTGGGTCGTGAAAATAGGCCACGTGAAACACTCTGCCCTATAGACTTATGACCCAACGGCTGTCGCGCTTTGGGAGGACGGGCTAAGAACCTAAGAGAACAAACGTCATTGGCCAGAGCCTGCAGCAAAGAAGGAAGCTGATTGGTTTGTTGTGAAGAAGCAGGTTGCTAGCACCCGCCTTTACTGCGGCGCAGTGTCACTGCTGACGTGCGGTTAGTAATCCAATCGTTTTGTTATGGAACATTCTAAAACTCAGAGAAGACGATTGTGATTGGCTGGAGGGTATAAGCCCGCCTCCCGGGTGACGTGTCTGCCTATGGATATCAGTTGCCAGAGAAACCTGGATTTACTATGGCGGTTGGAGGGACGGCAGTGATCACACGTCCTGCTGGAAAGAACTGGATTCTCGTTTCAGGTTTCGGGGTGGGGGTGGGGAGAAAGGGTCGATGATTTCCTCTTTTCGTCGGGTGTATAGACAAGATTCTCTTGTGGTTTTCCAGTCAGCCAGAGGCGGATTTGAATTCCTGCTCGCCAACGCCCAGCTCGGGCAAGGCTCCTGTTCTTTCTGTGTCTCGGTTTCCATGTTTGTAAAATGGTGATAATAGTATTTACCTCAGAGACGTGTACTGTATAATAGTACTTGTAAGGCACTGAAAATGAAGCCTGGCTTCTACAGATAGATATTAGCTATCGTTACGGGGGAAAATGTTCGTATAACAGAATGAGAAAAATTATAAATTTCGTAAATACGCTCATTATAGTGCCTTTTTTGTATATCAACTTTCCTAGAAGAAATTTGTGATAAAAATACTATCCTTTACCGATGAAATAATTTACAACCTGAGAATCACCTCAAAATAGTGGGGATTGGAATTTCCCCAAATTGAAGAGTTAAAAAAAATAGAGGAGGGAGATGAAGAGCGAGCTAGAGATGAACCACATGCTTTGAGTAGGCCTTGTTTGGATCTTGCTTCGAACACAGCAACTATAAAAATCTTAAAATGCATCGGGAAAATTGGAACGCGGATTCGCTATTTGATGATATTTAAGAAATTGATCTCATTTTTTAGACGTTGTAGTGATATTATGGTTATGATTTCAAATTGCTTTTTATTTTGTGGAAATGCATAAGATGCCTATGGATTAAATAATGCCTGCAATTGGCGTCAAAATACGCAGATGACTAGGATTTGCTTCAAAATAATTTTAGCGGTAGGGAAAAATGGTGAGGGGTGTAAATGAAATAAAATTAGGGCCCAAATTAATGACCATTTATGCTGAACGATAGACAGATGAGGTTTCTTATAGTCATATGTTTTCTTTGGTATATGTTAGAAATTTTCCGTAATGTATAAGTCGACTATTTGGTGAGCTTAAAAAATCCGAGAGGGGGGAGCAGTGGGTGGGGTTACAGATGAAACAAGATGGCCTTCAGTTGGTAATTGTTGAAGCTGGTTGATGGATTCCTGTGGGTTTATAGTACTATTCCCTCTACATATTTATCCATTTGAAATTATCCTTAATAAAAGTATTTTTCAAAAATTAGATAAGTTTACGATAAAGTAAATTCGAAACTATAACCACAAGAAAGAACGAAAAACACTTGTATATTATTTATCAGCTCTGGCACCCTTTGTGTGTGATAAAATTGCTTTGACTGATGGAGAAGAAAACCATTATTTCATGTCTTTTTATGTTCTTTTCTGTTCTTTTGTTTGACCTTTTAGGTCACCATCAGAAAAACTAAGTTTGGCATACAGTAAGGATCAGGTCTCCTGATCCTAATTTGCAGAACCATCCTTGATTACAGAAATCTTGGGTAAGTGCCTTCCTCCTCGAGGCCTTATTTCTCAAATGAGATACTACCAAATAGCCTTCCTAATTTGAAGTTTAATAAACTTCTATCTGGGAAAGTACTCTAAATTCTGAGAAGGGAAAGATGGTGCTAAATCCATTGCTGCTTCCAGTATAGAAAATGAATAAACAACAGGGGCTGTGTAATCATACAACCCTTAATAAAAATACTGAAATTGATCCCCTAACAGTAGTTCCACAAATCTAAATATTACGTTTGTTTTCCTTTGGGACAATGAATATGCAGCATAATTCAATGATTGAGAGTAAAACAGATGTACTAAATTTAAATCCTAGCTCTGGCACTTGCGGTGTGATCCTGGACATGACACTTACTTTACACCTAAGTTTTCTTCTTTCTAAAGTGGAATTGATAGCAATAGCAGTTCTTCATAGGATCATTGAAGGGGTTACACTGGACAGTGCCTAGATTACATAAATGTTTACTTTAATGGTTAAGGCTATTCATCCTGACTCATGCTGGTTTATATAGATCTGCCAAAAAATGTATATACGCTTTAGGAAACGAAAAGACTTGTATAAATATTTTAATACTAAATTTATTGAGACATCATAAGATTAACACAAGTTACCTTTGGCCTCTACAATTACAAAAGGTGCTCAAAGTGGTGACCATTAGCTTCCAAACATTTATTAGTACAGCAAACTGCTGCTTCGGTAACCATGTTCATTGAGATTGCTGTACATGCATTTTCAGTTTCTTCTCTAAGGAGTTTAGTGGGTTTTCCACAGTGTAGGACATCCTCTGTGGTCTTCCATGTGCAGGTAACACCATATATATCACATTTGTATTATTTTTCATTCCTAAAGTATGTATACATTTTTTGGTGAACTCTATACACTTGTGCTTCTTTTGGAATTGTAAAAAAAATTAATATTTTTGGTTTTTCTAGTTTTCCAGAAGCAGCAGTTACTACTAGAACTGAATTCTGAAAATTATGACTTCTGGCTTGTCCTAACAATCTAGAAAGGCTTTAAGTATAGTATCATATTTATAAGGGAATTTCTAGGAGCTATTAATATTAACTAGCAGATCATACCATATTGGGTCTGCTTATAGTTTTTATATGATTCCTTGTTTGTTCAAACTAAAAAAATCTGTTAAAGGTAGTACTCCAAGATCTAAAAGAGAAAATTGATAATGTCCAATTTAAGGTTTATTCCAACAAACTGTAGGAATTGTTATTCACACTCATTTGTAACAGACACCTGCATGCACAAAAGATGTTAATATTTGGAATCTGGATGCCAAATGGCCCATTGCTTGCCATGAAGAGGTAAAAGAGTTTTTTAGTCTCTTGACGACTGTGTTTTCCCGTGGAATCCCTATGTTTTCTTTCATATTTTTCTCCCTTCTCAAAGCAGGGTTTCAGAAGAAGGCACTTCCCTGGTGGAAGAGAAATTAGAAGGGTAGTCACAAAACCCATTTACATGAGGCCATTTAGAAAATGTTTAAGGGCTAAAGTAGAGAGCTACGCTTTTTGGTCAGTTGGAGCTCAGAGAAAGCACAGGCCAGGATGACCAGAAATATAGAAGGCCTCAAAGAGGAAAAAGACCTGAACCTCGAAAGACGGGCAAAACCTAGGAAAAGGGAGGGAAACAACTCTGAGCATTATACCTAAAAAGTATACAGCTAACTGAAAAATCATGATATGTGTATCTTATAAATTTGTAGTCACATAATTGATATATACAATCTTGTAAGCAGTTGATATTATATAGTAGGCTCAGTTTGCCTTTTCTTACTACCCTCAGTTATTTTTCTGTCCCTAATCACTCTTCATAGTTTGCTCTGTATTACCAAATCATATGTTCTTCTGTATTGCTAAATTATATGACTTTAAAATGTATATGGATATATATAATAATTTGTGGTTTTCTGTGTATAAATGTGGTGTTACTATAGGTAATATTTGCAACTGACTAACAAATTGCCTTCCATATCTTTGTATCCATTCATAAAATTCTGATTTCTTTCACAGTGACAGTGTTTTAACTAGCAACACAGTATATGAATTTACACATAGTATGAATTTATACATAGTAAGGCACCCATAAACAACACTGAAAATATTGTCAACAAGCAAAATTAAGCAGCAGCATACAACAGAGTAGGAAAGAAGAAAAATGTAAGGAAAAGATACATAACCTATAAATATGAAATGCTGCTCAGTATTAACACAAAGTGAAAATATCTTACTGCATGTTAAAATAACCAATACTTTTATTTCATAAAAGTGTTTGGGGCTTTGAATACAGAATAGTGGTGGAGTGCTTGGCTAGCATTTGTGAGGCTCTTGGCTTCAATCACAAATAGCATACACATAACAATATAAAAATGCCTAGTATTGCTGAAGTTGTGGAAGAATAAACATCCATGACTTTGCTGGGTGTACAAATTAAAAAGCTGTTTCTGAGGTAAATCTGGCTGTATCTTATCAGAGGTGTAAATATACAAATGCTTTTATTGATTATTTCCTTTCACAATATATCCTTCAGAGATACTTACCTAATGCTCTAATGTAACTGTTCATTGATGTCTGTCATACTATGTAGTAAACATTTAGAACATGAGGTTAGTTAAATTATGGTATGTAAGAGATTATGGAATGAGGTAGATAATGAGTTAAGTATGTATTGAAATGTAAAGGCACCCATGATGTGAGAAAAGCATGATGCTGAGCAAACAGGCATTTAATTTTGTAAAATTAAATTAATGTTATATATTCACATGCATATATGTATGTAACATACACATTGAGTTTTGAAGTTTTTGTTTATGTGAAGGTATATAAAGAAGTGAAGTTATGCACACTACAGTTATGCACACCACACAGGCTATCTCTGTGATTGGGAGATGGTAAAGAAGAATGTTCAAGTGTTTACATAGCTTGGTATAAATAAATAATACCACAAAATGTAATTACCTGGGAGATAAAATGGAAAAATGTATAGGTCATAAGCTTTAAAATAAATTTTAGATTAATTATTTTAAAAGTTCTATGAGGCTGGGTATGTACCTCATGTGGCACACATGGTAGAATACTTGCCTAGCATGTGTTCTGAGCTCAGTCCTCAGCAACAAAAAAGTAAAGTATAGAACAAATCTGTAAAAAATATATCAGTTCTAATTTTTTTGCTTAACCATGGGAGGGAAAACCATGTATCTTATCTTACATAAAACTAAAAATCTGACCACACGAGACTTAAAAGAACACTAGGGAAAAATATGTACCAGAAATATTTAAAAGAACTGTTAAACTTGCTGGGAACAATTTCAAAGGGCGGAAGTATAAATGGACAGTGGACACATCATTAAATGTTAAGACAGCTAATGTGATTGAGGCTGGGGATGTATCTCAGTGGTAGAGCACTTAGCATGTGCAAGGCCATCAGTTATTCCTTGGTAGTGTTATCCATTAAATAAGAGTGAGCAATTAAGCCCATTCCCTTAGCTAATTCATAAATTTTGGAATGATTCTGTTAGTATGTGGAGTGCAGTCAATGTGCTATTCACTGTGTGTAAAATTCTTAAGTGGTACAATTTTGGAAAGTAATTTGGAAATATATTAAGAGCTTTAAATGCTATATCTCCAGCTTGGTGTGTAACTCAGTGGTAAATCTCTTGCAGGAGCCCTGGGGTGTGATCCTGAGTACCATTGAAAAACTGTTTTACCTTGTCCTACTAAATCTACTACCTAAAGAAGTAATAGCAGATACAGCCAAAGTGTTTGCATAAAATCCTTTAATGATTTGCAGAATAAATATGTAAGATAGTACTAGGTACAGTGGTACCTCAGTTCAAAAACTCGATTCTTTCCATGATTCTGGTTGCAAACTGAATTGGATGAGAACCGAATCAAATTCAGTGGTTAGGTTCAATGTTGATCTTACGAGGAAATTCGGTTTTCCAGAGATAAAGTAACAGTAGATTATATCCATTCAATGGAATAGCAATTCATATGTCATAACTTGCATGTTATAACTTTAATGTGGGAAAATTAACTAGTTATAGTAACTTTAAAAAATAAAAGATGAGATGTAGGGTTTACTAGCATAAACTCACTTCTGCTTAGATTTGCATTTAACTACTATGAGAGAAAATTTAAGGCAGAGATATAAATATATTTTTCCAATTTCTGGCTTACCCGAGAGGTGACCTATAGAGAACAGCTGGGAAAGTAGTGCCTGTCAATCTTGATTTGTGAGCCTACTTTTTTCCTATGTATTTGATTCATTATTGTATGCCCTCCAGGAACCTAAGTGTTGCTGCAAGACAGGTATTGCACAAGTCCTCTGGCAAATTGAAATAAACTATTAGTTTCATAAGCAAAGCTAACATGTGAAATTCAGAATACTGTAAAGTACATTTGGTATTAGAGATGGAAAAGAAACAGGCTTGAGTAGTTAGCAAAGACTTAAAGAGATGAGATAGGGCTTTCATTATATTGACATGGAGAGAGAAGTATTTGGAGCAAGAAGTACCCTGAGTAAACATCAGCTTGAAATCTGAGAGAAACTGGCAGATTCAAAGTTTTAACAGCTTGGAAAATGGATAAGGAATGTACATAGCAGTGTCATGGAGCCGTGCAGCAGTTTTAGGCCTCTGGGATGAAAAATGCAAAATGGAATGACAGTAGCAAAGCTCTCCATAAACTTGTATTACAACTAGGAGCCAGGTGTCAAAAGAAAAGGACTTTAAACTGGGAGTAGTGGTATACCTCTGTAATCCCTGCACTATAGGAGGCTAAGGCAGGAGGATCAAAAATTCAATCCTAGTCTGTGCAATTTAGTGCCTTAGGGAGATAAAAGTTTCCAAAAAAAAAAAAAAAAGCTAAGGATGCTGCTAGGTGCAAAGCACCTGGGTTCAATTCCCAATACTGTGGGGGAGGGAGATATCTGGCCTCTAACTCCTGAGTAGTAGTGGTTGTTAAAAAATAGGATGCTTCTGGCTTTATTAGCCAAACAACTGTTGGCTAATGCTGCAGGTACATTTATGTAGCCATGTCAGGCATTGGATTCAATGTAGTAATTCACATGAATTGTAGAAAAATTTGTAAAGGATGAATTTTTTGTGTTTTTTATATGTGCACATGTGCAAATCATCTCCAAAAATACATACAATAAGTTAAGCTATCATTCTCAACTTCTTGGGTAAGGAATTGCTGATAAACATTCTGGCTTCCCAAACAGTCCTTATCAAACAGCATTATTTTTATGGGTTTTCTACAGTTTGGTTTATAATAAGCAGTCTTTAGGCAGTACTTTTAACTGCCATCTGTTGTGTGGGGCCTCTGCACTGTACAACTCCCAATGGGCTTCTGGATTTTGCTCATACTAGGTTTTGTGATAACTTCACTTTATCTTCTCTGTTCCAGTTGCAGTGAATTCCTTTATTTAAAAAATTTAAAAGTAGCATTTCATAAGAATGATGGCTTAAAATAGAATGTCATGACACTGTCCACTGTTGCCTTCATAGGATATATCTACCCTTTTTAGCCAGAAGGTTGCTGATCTATAGGGTCAGTCTGTATTGATAGATTCTGATGCTCTGCAGGCTGATGTTGCCCTTTGCTGTTTGCTCAGTTTGGTGCTCTTTGATATGTAGGATACTGTTTGCTCAGTGAAACTAAGTATTACTAGCACCTAGGTTTCTTCCCCAAAACACTCCTGATTTAGGGCTCCCATTTTTAAGCATGTCTTTGTTTATTTTGTAGTATTGGGGATTGAACCCAGGGTCTTCACAGTGAACTACACTCCAAACCCATTTTTTGAGACAGGGTTTCATTAAGTCATACAGGTGGGCTTGAACTTGGAATCTTCCCACCTCAGCCTCTTAGAGTGTTGAAGTTACAGCCAGATCGAACCACCACTTCCATCTTTTTGTTTTTGTTTTTTTGGTACCAGGGATTGAACTCATGACCTCATGCTTGCTGTACCACTTCCATCTTTAAGAGTATCTTGACACTCATTGCCTCCTTGGGGCTTGTCTGAGACTTTCCCATGCAATCTTGAAGGATAGTGATTGGTGGGCTGCTTTAGATTCAAAGTTGTTAGAGAGACCTGGCTTAAGGCTACTCTACCGTTTCTTTCTCAGAGTTCACCCTGCTTTTAACATGCTGGAATTCATTTAGCTAGATTTCCCTATATACAAACATGTTTAAAACACAAATGAGATCACACTATTGATAAGGAGTGTTTTGAGACATGCTTAACCCTACTTGGGTTGTCTGTTTCTTTGGGATCATGTGTCTAATGACATTGAACGTCTTTGTCAGTACATAGGCCTCTTTACTCATTTGAATGTTCTGTAGTGTGCATACGTAATTTATATTACCATGTTCCTGTTAAAGAATGTTTAGCTTCCAATTCAGTATTATAAACACCACTATAGCAAACATCTTTATGACTATGTGTACATGTTCAGGTATTTCTGTGAAATTATTGTGCTATCTTTTCACATCACATTTATGAAATTCTTAAAAGAGCCTATGAATTCTAAAAGTAATTACCCTCTGGGCATGGTGGTACATGCCTAAAACCTTAGCACTCTTGGAGGCTGAGGCAGGAGTATCACTAGCTAAAGCAACTTAAGACCTTATCTTAAAATTTTAAAGAGGCTCAGGATGTAGCTCAGTGTTGAAATCCTGGGTTCAATTGTCAGTGCTGCTAAAACTTGCCATAATCTTACATGAGAAGAGGCTTAAGAGTGTACAGGGCATCATAGATCATCACTGGGAGAATAATTGGAGTAAAGGTCTGACTGCCAAACAGGACTTGTATTTTCTTTAATGGCTTTATTATAAACCGTGTAATTTTTTTTTCCTTTGGTGGTTTTACAAAAGTTCTTCATTGCAGATACCTGCTTTTCATTCTAGGTTGTGCCTCCCAGACCATCCCTGAAGACCTGTAAGATTCCATTTGGGAAATTACTGGCAGTTCTTGGAAGGGAAAGAAGGAAGATTATGTAAGTCAAAGGAACTGTTTCTTGTCACATCATAAGATTATAGGCTATTTTCACATCCTTATCTTACTAACTCTCCTTGTTCTATTTTTTTCAGTGTGAATTATGTCTTTGAAACTCAACTTGTTTGATTTCCACAACAACATTCTCCTTACTCTTCAATGGCTACTCTTAGCATTTTTGTTTTGTTTTGTGGTCTTTCTCTGTTCACCCCTTAAATATCTTTCTTCCTAAGGTTTTCCAGAATTCCAGTCTTTGAAATTCTGCCTCTATTCTCCCTGTATGATTTCATTGGTTATCACAGTGTCCATTACCAGCTATATAATGATTCTTAAATCTCCATTTCTAGATGTGACCTCTCACCCGAGCTTTTAAAAGTCATGTGTTTTAACTCAACAGCATACATGCAAGAAGTCTAACACTAAACTTCCCCTCTAATGTTTCCTTTTGCAAATGCCTTCTCATTTGGTAATGATACTAAAGAACTCATCACCATCCTCAAAATTTGAGGATCATCCTTGACTTCCCCCTCACCATTTTTTTTTATCTCCTCCAGCAAGCAGTCATTGAAAGTAGTCATGTTTAGATGTTTGAATCTCTAGTATCTACCATAGTATTTGCCCAAGAGCAAATACGCAATAATGTATGATGGCTAAATGAATATGTTAATGAAAGGATAAATTGCTTTTGTTCTTTTATTGCTGCTGATTTCAAACTAGCTTTCAAAACCCATGCTTTTATTAATTCATATTATCGGGAAATGATAGACCTGTTGAACAGTTTTCCATGTCATTACTTCTCCCTCTCCTTCAGTTACTATATTCTTCCAGATATGTTCATTTCTTTTCACTGTCATCACCCTAGTCCAGACCTATATGGACTTTTATACACAAACCTTTATGATTACTCGTTTTGCCTCCTGTCAACTAAATTAATCTCTGTATTTTTTTCAAATTGTCATTCCTCCTGTTCGAAAGTCTTCAATTTAAATTTCACTGCCTTTTTTCCCCAGCACTGGGAAATGAATCCAGAGCCTTCACACTGAGCTACATTCCCATCCTATTTTACATTGTTTATTTTCAAAGGGTTTCGCTAAGTTACTGAGCTGCCCATGTTGGGCCAAAACTTGATGATCCTTCTTCCTCAGCCTGCCAGAGTGCTGGGGTTACATGCATGTTCATACTACCCAAGTTCCACTGCCTCCTATGGTTTCTTGCTGTTTATTTCCATTTTTTCTTTAAAATTAGAGTCTTTTAAGTGGCATCAGAAAGCTAACTCATGGGCATGTCTGACGAATAGTTGGGTGGGATGCAGATGGTTATGAAGATCAGAGATTGGGGAGGAGGTAGAAAGTTACATGTTCCTGAAATATGATCTGAAATCCAAATTCTAAGAGTTAATATATATTGCATTCTCATGGACCTTTATGTGGCATAATGGTTGCCATAGAAAACAACAAAGTAAAATACTTTATTTATTACAGTGTTTGGAATAAAAACAGGGTTGAATGAGTTCCAGAAAGCAGGGTTCTCAAACTCGTGGACAGCAACCTGCAGAAGAAGACAACTTCAAAAAGCCATCCCGAAGCAATATGCAGAGAAGTAAGATGAGAGGGGCCTCTTCGGGAAAGAAGTCAGCTGGTCCACAGCCAAAGAATCTTGAGCCAACTCTTCCAGGAAGATGGGGAGGTCGCTCCATGGAGAACCCTCCTTCAGGATCTGCGAGGAAAACAAGAAAGAACAAACAGAAGACTCCTGGGAATGGAGACGGCGGCAGTACCAGTGAGGCACCCCAGCCCCCTCGGAAGAAGAGGGCCCGGGCAGACCCCACTGTGGAAAGCGAGGAAGCTTTTAAGAATAGAATGGAAGTTAAGGTGAAGATTCCTGAAGAGTTAAAGCCATGGCTTGTTGAGGACTGGGACTTAGTAACCAGGCAGAAACAGCTCTTTCAACTTCCTGCTAAGAAAAATGTAGATGCCATTCTGGAAGAGTATGCAAATTGTAAGAAATCACAGGGAAATGTTGATAATAAGGAATATGCGGTTAATGAAGTTGTGG